>CAJVPQ010000083.1:0-40743 GCA_910591825.1 Funneliformis caledonium
ATCAACGTCTGAATTATTGCTGAATTGAGACCAGTTTTAGGCTGATTTATGGTTGAATTTAAGTTCTGAATGGCCATATCTGATTGGAGTCAATCAGCATCTATTTGTGCTAATCAGAAAATATGGCAAATCTGCTGTAAATAGTATTAAAATTAGCCTAAAATTGGCCATCTAATTTTTAGTTGATTTGGACTATTTCAACTAGTAAATTACTAAAAACGAAGGGTTTTTCTATTTCATTGCAGATCAATAGTAGACATTAGTTTTAATTTATGCTACCTCTATCATATGGGATCTGCTTCAAGAGATTGATAGAAAATTTCTTGCCAATTTTGTTCGTATATGCAACATTCTTATATGTAGGTCTATATTTAAGAATAGATTAGATAAAGCTCACAATCGTCTTCTAACAATGGTAAAGCTTATTAAAGAGGATTAAGGTTCAGAAAAAATTACTCTGAATCTACATTTATGTTTATATATATATAATTGTGTATTAGATTATGAACCCTATATGTATTTTAGTATTTTAGCTATGAACGTATGAATAGCTTACTAGATAATGATGATACTCTTATCAAATTAATATTCTATCAAAAATAAATTAATTCATATTTCATATTTTAGGTTCATACTATAGCATTAACAGAAAAATTAAACTGGAATTATTAAGAATCATTTAATATTACTCTCTACTTGATCAGTACTCTTCACATATTCAAAAATATATTTATTTATCCAATTGTTTGTCTTTAATAATGTTGAAAGAAACTACTAGAAGTCTTGTAATTCTTGACGAATCTGACAAAATAGATTATTAGGAATTTTTATCAATATCTTAAACATAAAAAAAATGGCTGGTATAGATTCAGAATCCTTTCTGGATACTTTTCTTAGACCAAAAAGTATAAATACAGATCTTAAAAAAGAAGTGCTAAATTTATTAATTAAATATTACGAAAATGCATATAGTGATAAAGAATTTGTGACATTATCAAATATTCATACTACTTTATCTGATGCTATACTAGTATTATCTCAAGTGGACATGTATGGGTGATTGCAACTTAGTTCTAAAGTTTTTGGATCAGCATATTCAAAAAAACATATCAATTTAACCAAAATTTTAACACAATTTATTTATAAAAATACAAAAGATACTTATCTTAGTATTGTTTAGTTCTATTTTGAATATACGTTTTATCTTTAGGAGAATCTAAAAACATTCATTAGCATTTATAAGGTGATATCTTCTAGCAGAAGATCATAAAACTATATTCTATTGTAAAATTGATAATGATGATAGTTCTTGCAATATTGAACTATGGAAAAAGGATTTTTTTGAACTTAACAAGGATTGTATAATTCTGATACATAGTATTTTAGGTCAGTTTATTGAAGGTTTCTTTTTAATAGGTAAAAAAAAATCTTAGAAATATATGTTAGTTAATACTGATCAATAGAAAGTTTTATATTTAAAATTTATAACATATGCTTTAATATAATTATTTTTATTTCATTATAATATATATATTTTCGTTTTATATTATAGTTCATATTATATTTACATAAAATATTGATTATATAAACTACAAAGGGAAGTTATAATATATATGTAAAAAGCATTAAATAATATTAATTGAAATATTAGAGAAATATCAGGACATTTTGATTATTTACTGATTCTTTAATAATAAATAAATGACAAATCAGAGAATTATTTGTTAAGAATTAGAAATTGATTTGTCACTTATTGTTAACTTATTATTTAACAGTATGTCTTAAAAAATATTGGTAACTTATCATATACAAATTATAGCCATATTAGAATTCTGATTAAAGATGGTCACCGCAATTAAAAAAAATAGCGCAATTGAGTTGCAACTTGTGGCACAATTAAATTTCCTTATGGCACAATTAAGTTGCAACTCAATTGAAATTTGTAAATAATTATGGGACCATCTTTAATTCTGATTCTTTAATGATAGAAAAATTAAGAGCCGCTTAAGAATTAAAACCTGATATAAATCTGATTCTTAACAGCTTTTAATATTCTGATTCTTCATAATTTAACCTGTGAATGTTATAAATCTATACATATAACAATCTAAAATGAAATAAAAAAAGTTATAAATATTGTAATGTAAATTAAATTAAATTATGATATTAGAAGGCTATTATAATAAGCCTTCTTTGATATAGTAAATATAATATCACAAAATTTGCAATATATAAAACTTATAACACACAGAACTTACAACATACAAAACTTGTAATATGTGAACTTATGATATATAAAACTTGTGATACTTGATACTTGCAAATATTAAACTTTTGTATATTATAAAAATTTGCCTATTTATAAATATAAATATATAGCATTCTTAATTAATGAACCTTATATTTATGCAATATATCTTCAAAGAAATTACACTTACTAATACCTAAAAATATGAATTCTGTCTTTATGCTTATAATAATAAAAAAACTCAAGCTCAGTATATATATTAGATTAAAGAAAAATAGGAAGTTAAAATTCATGAATCTATTGTTACAAGAATTTTACAAAGTAATGATAAATGACTTACCAGTAAAGTTACCAATCCAGAAGTAAAAAGACACCAATCTATTATTATTATAGAACATAAATTAGCACTTAAAAATTTATACTATATTACCCAGTGATGACAAATAATCAGATCATTTAGTGATTTTAAAACGACCTCTAAATGACCTTCAAATGATTTAATAATTTGAGATTATTTGTCATTTGGTCATTTAAATGTAATACAGGCAAATTTTATATGCTGGCTAAAATTACAAATTTATATCATGTGAAATATTTATAAAAATGTTCAAAATATAATTATGTTGGTCAGAATTATTGAGATCATATGATATAATTTTTAAATGAGTTGATCATTTATTATTTAATATTGAAATGACCCAAATAACACATGACCAGTTATTTGAGTCATTTAAGGTCATTTGGATTACTTGTCATTACTGATATTACTAATATCAAACTATATTAAGTGATATTATATTAATTAAAAAAGCTAAGTTACTTGTTAGTGGATTAGGAGTTCTAGAAGACATATTGCAATTTTTTTCCAGTTAGTTTCATAAATTCAAATATCGTAATTAAATTCATCAGGAGAAACTTCATAAAGAAGCTGATTCTGCAAATAATGCTACTATTATTGAAAATTTATTATTGTTACGTGAAAAATATGCAAATTATTTTTTTGAAAGAATATATAATATGGATGAGACTGGCTCTTTTATTAATTAGAATCAGATTGAACTCTAGCTATAAAACTTCTTTCAGACATAAAAAAATAAAGAATGTATTACTATTGCATTGTATATAAATTCAGATGGATCACATAAATTAAAACCCTTAATAATTGAAAAATGTGTAAAATCACAATACTTTAAAAATATAAATATTTTAAATCTGCTAATAATTTATCAATATAATTCTAAAGCTTAGATGTTATTGACTATTTTTCAAGAGTGGCTTCAAAATTTTAACTTATAAATGTCTAGAAAATATAATAATTAGTGTGTATTATTATTATATTTCTTGATAATTATCCATGTCACAAAATAAAAGAATTAGTTCTTTCATATGTTGATGTTATTTTTTATTTTCAAATATAATATCAAAACTTCAACTAATGGATGCTGAAATTATTATGTCATTTAAAAATAATTATCATTATCATAAAATTCAATAGATGTTAAAACAAATTGAAATTGATAAATCTGTACAAAATTTTAGTTTTTAATGTTATTAGATTAAAATGTATTAAGCTCTTAATTTAAGTCAAAAATTTCTTAGAACCTGATTTTCCTAGAAACCCTTTCATATATAGTCTTTTTTCTGATATAATAATAATAATACTGCATAATTGTTCATTTTTTATATTAGTTCAACTATTAAATAAAAGAGTTATTCCTACTAAATTTTTAGAAAATACTTCTATTACTTTATTATTTTCAAAAATAATACTTTAGAATTCATTTACTAAGATTCTAATAATAAGGAAGATTAAATGAAAGATTAAAAAACTTAAATAATTTTTTACTTTAAATTTGTTAATACAGTTTAAAGACTATTTATAGAAAACTATTAATCAAATTAATAATATATTAAATTTTGTATATCTCATTTTGATAATAGTCTAATAATATAATTATTAAGTAAACTATATAATAATGATTATATAAAAATATATATTTTTAAAAATATAGATAAAGTATCACAAGAAGAATTTAGATTATGAATCCATAAAAAAAATAATATTAAAAAATAATTTAGATATAATAAAAATTAAAAATAAATTAATAAAAATTTTTATATAATAATTTATTTCAAGATTTAAATTATTATTGCATTTTAATAATAAAAAAAATCTATTTCTTATTTCAGATATTAGTTTTATAATATTTTTAAATGTAATAATATAGTATCTGTTTTATTAGAAAAAATCTAAAAAAATTAGTAAAATAGGCATTTAAATTCAAAATAATTGTAATTTTAAAAGATAATTAAAAGAAAATGGAAAATAAAATCTAATTTATAAATTTATTTAATCTATAAAAAAATAAAAGTCAATTAATTAAAGTATAGATGAGACACGTCTAAAATTAAATTTTAGTAAGACATATTCTTATAACAATTAATAAGCTAAGATATTATAAAACACAGATATTAGAATATATTTTAAAATATCTTATATTTCAATCTATATAATAGATATTATTCTATATATATCACTATTTATAAATACATTATATTTTTTTGAAAGATATCTAATAAATTTTTTAAATATCAATAATAAGTTAATTAGATTTAAAGAAATTTATTTTTATATTTTTCTTTATAATAGATTAAATATTTAATTTATTAATTATTATTAATTTCAATATTTGTTTTTAAATACACTCTCTAATCAATCAAAAGTATTAAATTATTTTAAAATTATTACAAATTTTAAATTTAATAACTAATTTTAATTTTTAATTATGAAAAACATTTTAAGTAATTTTATTAAAATAACTATTACTATTTATTATAGCTTAAATTCTTTTTAATATATTTTCTATTAAATTTTCTAAATTTTTAATTTAATTTTATTTAATTATTTCTTTAAGATAATTATTAATTCTTTAAGAATTTTTTGATGTAAATTATGTTTACAAATTTTTCTTTTTTAAAATATCTTATAAATATTTATTTGAATTTAAATCAGATGATAGTATAGATCACAAAATAATTTTATTTATTTATTTTTTAACTGCATTTACCTGATATATTAATGTATTATTATTTTAAAAATATACTTTAAATCTGTTTCAAATTTATCAATAAAAAGTAAAAGATTATTTTCTAAAATTTTAATATATACAGAATCTATTATTTTGTTAGAAATTTGAATTAAAGGTCTAATCTTATTTTTCATAAAATATTTTACATCATTATATTTTTATTTTCTATTATACTTTAGAAATTAAATAACTTATATTATATTTTTATAAAAAAATACTAAATTTAATGATGAATATCATTTTAAAATAATAAAAAATGAGATTCATCATTTTATATTATTATATTTCACACAGAATCCTAATTTTACTATTATAATACTATTTTAAAATTTTTTTATAATTTGCTTCTGATAACAAAGGTTTTCTTTTTTTAATATAATCATAAAACTTTCAATATGTAGAGTTCTTTTTATAGTATTAAAACTTATTGAATTATTAATGTCTAATTAAATTTTTCTATAATTTTTTCTAAAGATTGTTATCAGTTCTTTTTAACAGTTTTTACAAAATATCTAACATTTTACTTGATTAAATTAGATAATCTGTTGAACCTAAAAGCATTTAAAACTTAATGTTCTATCTTATATTTTTTAATAATATTATATATAGTTGACTTGAAATAGTCAAGAATATCTTTAATACTTTATTTATTATAATCACTTTTTCAGAGATTAATTATTTTATCTCATTTAAAATCATAGGTTTTTAATATTAAAAAAATATATTCATATTTTTATATATTATATCAAAAATTATGATCAATAAAATTATGTCAATTTGTGTAATAATAATTACGTAATCCAATACTTTTGACTGATTTTTCCAGCATAATCATAAAAAATTACAGGTATATGATCAATTTCTGCTGATTATTTTTAAAAATAGACTATCAAGCTTAATAAAAATTTTTCTTTATTTTATTTTTTTAAATAAAACCTAAAAAAAGTATTACAATTAATTCTTGATATAGTAAACTCTTGATATAACAAATTTTTTGAATAAATATAATAAAAATACTCTTGTTATAATGAATTGGTTAATCAAATCTTTTAAAATCTTTACTATAATCTTATAGCGAAGTTGAAGTTTAAGACATAGAGTTTGTTATAACTAAAGATGGTATTACAATTATTTGCAATCATGTGATACTTATTTGCTACCAGTTACAACTAGTTATAATACAATTTTTATTAATATTACAATTAATTGCAACTCTGTGATGCTTATTTATTACCAGTTGTAACTAATTGCAATGTCATCTTTAGTTATAACAAGAGTTGACTGTATATGAATTTTAAAATTAAATTTTATATGTAATTTTGCTTTCTTTACAAGTTTACTTAATAAGAAGATAGTGATTATAAATACTATTTTTTCAGTGAAGTTATCTTTTATAAAATATAATATAAAAATCAAAAAAGATGTTTGAAACTTCTTTTTTATCTCTAAACAAAATTTTAAAGCATGTAATAATTCTTATAGGTGGTATAATTTTAAATGCTGAAAAAAGTTTGTTAAGTTTTATTTTAAAAAATCAATTTTCGTTAAAAATTAATTTAACTATTTTTAAGTATAATTAATAAAATTAAATACGTTTCAGTAATTTTTAATAGTTATACTAAAAAGTTCTTTTGACTAGAGTAATAATTATCAATTAGATATTTTTTATGCTAATAAAAGGTATTGCAAATAAAAGTATTTTATTAGCTACTGTGCTTTATTCCACTAAATAAGTTTTACAAATATAAAAAAAGTATTTTATTTTTTTTATGAACAAGTCTATTAAATCCTAATTTTTAAAATTTTTAATATTTATTATAGTTTACTAAAAAAAGATTTATTAAAGACTTTAGTTATATCTATAACAATCAATGAAAATAAAGTTGATAATCTTGTTTTTTTCTAATCTAAGAAATATTTTTAAAATCTAGATATATGCCAATTGTTAATGGCTTTAAGAGCCTTTTGCAGTATATTATTAGATTATCAAGAAGCAGATTATTAAGTTGTGTTTATGCTTCTATTAAGCTTTATCTATTACTATGTAATAAAGTATTGTTTTTGTCTTTCATCTCACATAATAGCTTAATATTAACAATTATTATTTTAAGATCACATAAAAAATTCTTTAAATTTTCAATATAATTAAGTTCTTTATCTGTTAAATCCATTCTAATCTTAAGATAAAAAGAGCAGACTCTGCCAAATGTCATTCTTTTTCTCCTAGCCTATCTACAACCTTATCAATAAATCTCTTAACCCAATCTTGATAATTGTTTAAAAATTCTGTTTAATTTTCTTTAATTTCTAGCTGATCCAACTGAGTCCTAGTATGAGCTATTACTGCCTTATTTCTTTTACAATGGATATAGTTTTTTTCATGAGTTCTGTCTATTCTCCTACTATTTCATAAGTATTTCTATACATTGATCTTTCTTATTCTTGCTGATATTATTTATAATATCTTTAAGACATTCATTATTTTCATCCTTTAGGACCTCAATCCCTTCCTCTAATTTACTACACTTCATGGTAAAAATAATTTTTTTTTTGCAGATGACCATTTATTATGTGTTACTATGACGTATGGTTGATCTGTTTCAATTCAGTATATAAGAAATGTATTTTAATAGTATATAAAAGCTTTTTTTAATCTTTATCAAAACTAAGGTTTAATATTTCAGAATATTAATAATTTTATTTAGAAATTTTTTGATTTTTAATCTTATTAATATGATAAAATTCACTATTTGTTTTTTTTATTTTATTTTTACTTAGTAAAATATATTAAATTTTATAGTAAATGTAATTTATTTTATAATATTAATTTTGACGACGATTTCAGAAATTGAGCTCACAATTATTTAACCTAAAATTTTCGTTATGATTTGGGAAGACCGAAGTTCAATTTCCGGTCAAAATTATGATTACTCCGATTTGGGAATTGCGCATGTCCAAAATGATCACGACGGTTAATTTGTTTAATTTGATTAGTAACCCGCCACGCATTTTTTGCCGACTACTCATGCTTAAAAATTAATTGGACATGTGTAATAATTAAAAAAAAGGATAAAATGCATAAATGAAAAAAAGAGGGTTAAGATTAGGTTAAGATACTTCAATTTTTTTCCCACGAAAAATAAGAGGGTCTTTTTTTAAAAGAAAAAGTTTCTTGAGCAAAGCCTAAATATATAAATAAGGTCGTAGCTTCTAATTTTCAAGAAATCAACTTTCAAAAAAAAAAATCTGAAACGAAATTAAAAATTTTGTAACTTATTTTTATAACTTGTTTATTGTAATTTTTTTTTTTAAATGTCGCGTCGTTTTCTTTTTACGCTTTTACGTTCTTTTCTATTGATTATATACAGTGATATTCTCGTTATTCGATTAACTTTAAGAAAGAAAAATTAGAAAGTTTGTAACTTTTAACTATAACTTTGGATCTTTGTTCCTTTTTTTATTCTTTTTATGTTGTTTGTATCCAACCTTTCTATTATGTAGTGTTTTCATACGCGCTTTCGCCTCTCTGTGTGACGATATGTAAGTACTGCCAGTTAGTATGCTCTTTGCGTTGTAAAGAGTGGATGTGGTGATACTATTAATGTAATAATTTATCGACCAACGATTTTTTCTGATAAAGCAGTATTTCCTTCCGTTTTTCTGTAAAAGTTAAGACGTGGTTAAACGTATTATTATTGTTCAAGATATGCGTAAGTAATTATTATTATTATTTTTTTTTTTAGAAAAAAAATTCTCTTTAACGTACTTTACTATATTTTTGAAACAATATTTAGCTGATATCCGAGTCGATTAAATAAACAAGGAAATCATGCAGATTAATTAAAAATAATGTTGAAGAACGTAAGTATTTGTTGTATTTCTCTTTAAGCTTTACTATGGTGATTCTCTAACTATATCTTCGCTTATCCTTCATTTATAATTAAACTAGTTCGTTTGATTTGCTAAGGTCCTTATTATTTCCCTTCGTTTTCAACTCGAGTTTTATTGGTCTTATATGTACACTTGGGTTTAAATAGAATTGGTGAGGTTCCTAGTACATACAGGGCCGTATCTGCTGGCAATGGGCTCCCAGTCTGTCTATTCCCTTATTGGTGTACTTAAACAAAGTGTTTATCCGGGAAATCTGACCTAGAGTTCTGGTTAGTGCTAATGGGTGGCCCGCTCGAGAAGAAATTGCTTAAATACATTTGTTTATGATTGGTCGGTCAGCCTGGTTGCGACAGTACCTTCCATCATAGATGAGTGTGTTTAGGGCCAGAAGCTAGGTAGTTAGAGTTCCTCTTATCAGGTCTGGCGATACTAGATTTCCTTAGGTTCTTATGATCCATTCATTTAATATCCAAAGTGTTTCGTATTTGATAATAAAACTCGAGTTTGGTGGAATTATTTTTAAAATCCCCTTCTCCTTTTAATTAGATTAATAGATTTTTTTTTCGATTTTTTCATTAAATCATTACGAAAATTTTAAAGCTATCAAGTTGAAACACCAAATCTTTTGAAAATAATTTAATGATAATTCAAATAAAGCAAAAATTTTATTGATTGATTGAATACTTTAATTTTTGATTGAAAACTTTTTTGAAACTTTTTTTTTATTTCACATCAATTTGCGTCTTATCTAAAGTTCCCACTTGATCAGAACCTTTTGAATGAAACTAAATAAATTGATCGTTCAATAATCACAAATATATGGAGTTGCGCTCTTTATAACTCTGTGAAAAGAAACAAGTATGGATTTGTTTGACTTACTGCATGTTAAAAAAGGAAAAGCTAACGGATCGATTTTTTAAAAAGTCTACGCGAAAGATTGGCCAAAACTTGAATTACTGGTTATCATACCAAATTTCTTATGTAGCACCATACAAATGCCAATCACTTTGTATGTGTGAGATTTGGATGAGATCAGTTGAGAACCAAATATTTGTTTGTTTATTTATCATGTCTTGTCTTTTTAGAAATCCACGATCAACTAAAGAAAAGAGTGAATTTTTTTTTTTTAAAAAAAAAAAATCCTGATAATCAATTGAATCGTCTCCGTGCATTTCTTTGAAAAACAAATTATTAATTCGAGCCGTTATACGATAAAAATGGACGGAGCCGAGCCGTCGTGCAAAGCTTTATATGAAAAATAGATGAATGATTCTTGACGTTTTGTTAAGTTGTTGATATATTTACTGGTGATGTAGAACTTATGCCTCTTTCAAGGTTAGCAAGAACTTTCTGTCAGACCAACCAACGAACACTAACGTATATATCTTTCTTATACAACGCTCTGTTTCAACAAAGGGTCAATAGATTGCTCACAAAAGCCAAAGAAAATCGGAATACCTATGTGGATTTATCATGTATAATCTGAACGGAACTCTTCGTGAATGGCTATAAATTAGAGATAGTTTCTACCTTGATTAACGGATAGTTATAAGCTTTTTATAAAGACTAATTGTTTTGACCGCTCAATAATTTAGTCATGTGATTTTAGAAAAGAGGTTATATTTTTTTTTTTGATATTTCCCGGGTCTGGTTTTTAGAAATTCGAAATCCGGTATTAATAAACCGGTTAAATGTATAATTCTCTAAACAAATTATCAAAATCAAATTGATTGTAATTGATCTATACTTATGTATCGGATTTAATAATAATTTTTGAATCAGTTTCCTAATACTTTAAACATTAATTTGAACTATACTCTTTAGCAAATAATTTATATACATTATTTAATTATAAATATTTCTAAACCTAATAGTAATAATAATATTATTGTATTATATTATTTTAATTTAATAGTATAAAAAAAAAAATTACAATTAAACTAGCCAGTACTTTTTATCCAGTACCCACCGGATACTAATCTGATATATGTGGTGAAAGTGAAAGTACACATGATCACTGACCAAACGAATTGATTTACTGTATGACCAGTATAACAGATGGTCATATTGATAATTTTTTATTGATAAGATTTATAAAATTTGAAGTATTTTATTTATCTTATTTAAATAAATAATGTAAAAAATTTTTAGAATATATTAAATAAAGTTTTCTTGAAAAGTACAATTGAATTTTTTTTTAAAAAATTGAATTGAATTTTTGAGAATATGAGAAATATAAAAGTTAAAAAGAAAGTAAATATAGAATATTTACGAAAATAAATGAGGGTTTGTGTTAGAAATATTTGATAATCTTTGATATTCTAATATGATATCTTGATTTAACATGAAGGCAGACATGTCTAGGTAGATTTCAACATTATTCCAAGTAGAACATCAGCTTAGAGCAACATAAGCTTGACTATATGAGAAGATGTTACTATCTAAAGCTAGAAATACTCTTGGTAAAGTTAGACCTTGGGTCTTGTGAACAGTTAAAGCAAAGCAATTTTAAAGAGAAAATTGGGTATGATAGCAATTGTTTCTATTAATCTCAAAATAATAGGTATGCTTGTAAATGTCAATATCAATGATCAAGCTCCTAATAGAGAAAACAATCTAAGCATATTCTTCAGAAGGACAGACATTAGTAACCATATCTATCATACTATTACATATACTATATTGAATAAGAGAGTTATTTAGATACATTACTTGTACATCTGATTGTAAGCAGATAGATAGTGAAAGATTTGTTTTTAGTTTAAACATGGGATTTGATAATGAAGATTCTCATTGTACAGCATTTATAATATCTACAGCCTATGAGATTATGAATTTTTACATAATAATTGGAAGGAGATTATATATTATTCTATTGATCTGATAAGCATTCTCTTTAAATCTAATAATATGCATAGTGTTAAGCAAAGTGTTAATAGGTAAGTGAAATAAGAATTCTAAATATCACTTTTGTAATCTGACCTAAGTTTCATCAGAAATGTTTTCTATTCAGACATCTTCTAGTATGAGGTAAAATTTTTTATCTTAACTTTAACGATATAGAGTTCTTAAGAATAATAGGTAAAACAAAAGTCAAACAGCTATGTGAAATACCTGTTGATTATTAATCAGTAAAAGTTACATTAGATCTTTGATATTCAGACCACCAAAAGTAAAAGCATTTCTATAAAAGTTGACAAACATGTTTGAGATAAAATCTAAGAGTTTAGCAGAGATTATAAACACTTCTTTAATAATTATAGTGTTGATTTTTTTCAAGAAAATTCTAGTTCATTATTTATATAAGTATATATAAGAAATTCACTATGTGTGAATATGATATGTAATTCTGAATAGGTAGTAGTTCCTTTTACATTTTGAACTATTATATTAGTAGAAGTGAAAAAAAGATAAGATTGTGATTTTTGAATAAGAATATTTTAAATCATATGAATAATAAAAGTTTACCAGTTTCAGCTGAACTAGTGATAAAGAAGTAAAGCTACTTGATATTATTATTTCTACTCATATATATATTAATAGTTGAGAAAATATAGTATTGATCATTCATCAGGAAGTTTCGGAGGTGATGTTTTACACAAGTATACATGTTTATCAACACTAACGTGTAAATTAACGTGATACATGGTGTTAAACCATGCTATATACTGGAGTATATCAACGAGTGCTCTTAACATACACATTTTTCAACACTAATGTGTCAATTAACACTTTATACACTATTACGCAATATTGTTTATTGATGGCATATTTCAAGTAATTTTTTATTTTTTTTACCAACAGATTATTGGTACTATATAAATTTTATTGTTTATTTGCATATGAAGCGGCAGTTAATCAGTAACTTTATTATAGGTATTAGTAATTATTTTATTTATTTTTTATAATCATATTATATTACCAGATAATAAATATCCGCTTATTACTGAAGACACCCTCTCTTTGTCACTATAAAAAGGCGGAGAGAACAGCAATGGCTTTCTCCCTATAGATATTAAAGAATCTCTACCTGTTTACAGAGGAGTGCTTTTCGTAAGAATGCAATATAATAATAAAAAAAAACAAAAAAAAAAAATTTTTTAAACAAAATCGAAAAGACAATATATATATACTAAATTTTGTGTCACGTGATACAATAATCATGATATGATAGTTACAAAATTTAAAACATATACATATTAACAAAATATTCATTTTGTTTTTCAACGCATTTAATTACTTGTACCAACTCAATAATTGATTCTACAGGCACCAAGTTATATGTATCTGTAAACTGCAACAATGGACAATCATATTTATATAGGTGATTTTTATATCAAAAATCGTACTATTGTATAAGCGCGAGGTCAAAAGATGAATAATTTTCAACATTGACATTAACTAACATAATAACCTATAAATACAATACTAAATTAATATACTAACAATATGGTTAATATTCAAATAATAGAATGTATACTTTGCCAAAATATGTATCGTCATACGTATTATAATCTTCAGATTCTTCTTCATTCATATTAATTGACACATTACTGAACGATGGTTCCTTATAATACAAGCTTTTTGCTCTAATGTAGTCTCCGCTTAAAGGAACATTAGTATAGCTATACTAACTAATTTTAATAGTATTTTCTATAATCATGTCTTCAGATAAATCATCACATAAATCAAAAAAATCATTTAACGTCAAGATAAAATTATTTATGACCGTTAAAGCTTCTTGAACCAAGTTATTTTTTAACTTATAATCATCAAAAAATTCATCAAATTTTTCTAAAAAAAACGTGCCTAGCAAACCATTCATTAGAGTTTATTGTTAGCGTTTTTTGATGGGTTTACACTGTCGCAAGTACTTGATTATTGATCCTCAGTAAATCTAATAGTAGTTGAAAAATTTAGTTAGTAGTTTAAAACAATATTATAGTATTCAGTAGTGCTAACCGTTTTAATCATTTGATCTGTTACATTACGCTTGTTGCTGGCTCTATATGGTTTTTGACAACATCTTATGCAATGCTTCATACGTCTCTGTTGTAAATCCATTTATTGCTTCATATTCTTTAATTGTCATAGTGATATAATAACACTAATTATGCAGCTTTGGCAATCGAAGATTTGATGGTGAATATTTTTTAAAGAATTTTAAAAATTCAGTTGCCTATTATGTAATTAAACCCTATAAACAAAATGAATACTGACGTTAAATTTGATATATGTGAACATAAAATGCTAGTAACAATTATACTTTAAAATCATTCAACTCCGATTCTAAAAAGTATTCTCGTCGACTATATAAGTACATTTTATTCCAATGATAATACACATTAACTAGCATACTATCAAGGCATTTTGCATCAGTTGCATTTATTGATTATTTGTGATGTTTTATAATTATTCCTTCAATGACAAACATAAACACCTTCATCATGTTTCGAAATTCATCAGCTGTGAACCATTTAATATTTTCCAGGCTATTTTTAAATATTTTAAGACCCGAAAATCTTAGAATTCCAGCTAAGTATTTATCGTGTTCATCAATTGCGATTTGATTATAAAATTCTTTTAACATTTCTCTTGTGTAAGTTACTTAGTAATTAAATAATCCCAAATCGAGATGATGTATTCGATCAGATATTGTCACTGAGTAAATATTCAAATGGCTAACGTTATTATTAACAAGATGCTGTTAGACAAGTTTTTATAATTATGTGACTGTAGACTAAGTACCGTATATTTACGGATGTTTCCAAAAAATGTTTTCCATATCGTGTAAAGAATATTGTTGCGCAATACCTTGTTCAATAGCATTTTTTATATTCTCTGGTGTTCGTAGAATAATCTGATCATTTTTTATCTTTACGTTGCTTAATTTATCAACTTCAACTAAACATTTATGACATGGGCAATTACAGTTTACAGAATTAAATGTTAAAGTCAATGCAGCATTTTCTGGAAGGTCTCCTAATATTGCGGAAATAAATGGATAACATCATAATTCATCACTATCTATTATAAGGTCAAATCCATTAATTTTATAATCAAGTAATGGTCATGTCAATATGTCTAAAGCATATTGATAAAGGGATCGTTTAGCTAATTGAAAACTTTTTGATTTTTTTTGGAAAATAGTTTTTGCCTTTAGAGTTAGAAGATAACCCAAGAGAATTTTTGTATCGGGTTTATTTCTACGCTGACTATTTATATTACCTAGTGTTAAATAAATTGGGTGTTCACTAGTTTTACCCAAATGATCACATGTTGTCACATCTGAGTATAGAATTACAGATAAAATTTTTGCTTCATCAGAAAGTGATTCTTGGACTCTTTCCCACCATTCTCCACTATATTGTTCGCTATATACCCTTTGACTTTCATAATACAATGGGCTAAATTCAAAAATACAATTTTTATATATACTTTTATTACTCAACAATTCCTTTATGACATCAAAAATTGGACGATAGCGAAGATAATAAACTTCTTTTTTATATGTCATGATGGGAACTTTCTTGAAAGAAATATGTGGTACAACAATATGATCTAATAATTGATGGCCTTGTTTTACTGAGGTAGATAAAGTTATATCTTCACGGCTAATTTTTTGTGAAAATTTAAGTATATCACTACCACATGCATCAGATAAATTCCACTTGATAAGCAACTTCATAAAATCGCCAAATTCTTCGCTTGGAAACTCTGGCTTGTTTATCATCGAACTACTAATATCAATGACTTGAATATTGTAGTTGTTTCGACATCGAGTAATGAATGCTCAACCTCAACCTCTTCAACCTCTTTGACCTCTTTAACCATGAGCTCCTCCTTCTCTTTCTTCTCTTCTTCGTCGCTTAATGGTTCTTTGTCTAGTAGTTCAATATCACTAATTTCCATTTTGTTTATTTCTAGTATTTCGATGTCGTTTACCTTTGGTAGTTTGTTTAGTTGTTCAGTAGTAACAGCAGCAATTACCTTTTCCTGTTTTTCCATAAAAATTTTTTGCAAAACCTTATCAATTTTACTATGAGTTTTCCTGTGGTTCTGTAAAGAAGAAAGGTGGTTGAATACTTTTTCGCATTCTGAACACTGATAACTATCCATTTTTAAATGTTAGTTTATTAGAAGAAGGACGTGACTTTAAAAGAAAAAAAGAGTATTATTGCTTGACACAAAATATATTAAAGAAAAAAAAGAAACGTTTAACACTATATTCGTGTTTGATGAGAAAATTCGAAGTGTTGCTTGACGCAGGTAAGGTTGATATGATTTCAGTTTTATTATGATATATTATAACATCAAATTTACTAAAGTTTGAAACTTGTTTTTTAAAACCTGGTTTGTCGACAGCGAGATAATATTGTTACAACTGAATTTTTCTTTATTGAATCGTTTCACTGTTTAATGATAATGAAGTAATATAATTGTCATATTAACTTCCTTTTTCTTAAAAAAAAATATTTCAATTATTAGTTAATGTTATTTATGTCACATTGTATGATTCGTTATTTGTCGATAACGAGGTAATATTGTTACAACTGAATTTTTCATTTTACTGTTTAATGATAATGAAGTAATATGATTGTCATATTAACTTCCTTTTTTAGTTCAGTTCTTAAAGAAAAAAAAATCAGTTACTAGTTAATATCGTTTGTCATATCACGCCATGATAATCATAACAAATTTACCAAATTTCTAAAGTCTTGATGAACAATTATAATATTTTAGTAAAATGACTAAATCGTCTAAACCATAGATTAGTAAATCATTGGTGAGTAATTGAATGACAACATTATACTAACTATTCAATGATATAATCATATTTTTATTGATATATATATACTCAGTATTCTTTTACTTTTTCTTTTTGATTAGCAATCTGTCATGAATAACAGTGAAGCCCTTAACCTGAATAACCTGAAACGCCCTAGAACAAGATTCGTGATCACCAATGAAAAGGCAGCTTCTAATGATAAAGTAATTATTTAATTAATTAAAATACTAGTATATCTTTACAACTCATTATTCATAAATTAATTGTGATTATATTGTTATTATTACAAAGACAATAAAAATACAAAAAATAGATCTATTTAGTCACGGTAATGAATCACTGGTATTATCAGTAGGTGTATCTTCAGCAACATCAAAAATAACGGCAATAACGACGCCTAAGACATATAAGACAGCAACAACAACATCCAAGACGGCGGTAGTATCCAACTTAGTGAAGTCATCATCATTATCATCAAAATCAGCGATAGTATCTGATAAGTCGAAAAGAGTAGTGTCTAACAAGTCAGCTGCATTAAAAAATATCGCCATCAACGAAAGTTAATATTTATCATGTGTTTGTTTTTATCACATTTATCATATATTTGTTAATATTATTAATTTATAATGATGATAATTTGCTAGTTGATAATATACGCGAATTGGTCAAGTTAATTCAAATTGGCCAAAGAAACGCGTCAAGTCTTAATCTTGTATTAAGAAAACAAGAAACATTAGAAGAAATTTTGACTGAGCAAAAAAACCAAATTTCAACAATAATTTCAAGACTAGACTCTCAAGAAAATCTTAATGTCAGGACGTAACGCAAAGAAAAAAACAAAAACAAAAGTTCCAATGAATTTTATCACGTAAATATTATTGTTTCTTATATTATTTTTTATATTATGTTTATTTATAATAATTATTACAGGATATGATCAAGAAGCTTGCTCATAAGTTATTTCAAGAGCATTAACGATTAAATATACAAGAAATGAAAGAGCGCCTCAAGAATAAATTAAACGCTGATGAGTACTGTGCTAATAAACTAAAGCAATTACAAACAAACGGTGTTTCATTTGACGATTTATGGGACAAAAAGCTATACTCACTTGTAAGTATACATACTAACATTTGCTAATAATGGTTAGTAACTAATTTTTAAAATGTTTAATATAGATTCTCCATACCAATAGAGCAAAAAAGGTTATTATGTACGAAGACTCAAAGAAAGTCTCTGGTCTATATTTGGAGTAAATAGAATTAAACTATTTGGGGATAATTATAGTAAAAAACAAATGTTAGAGTGAAAACAGAGTGAGAACGTAAAAAAAGTACACAAAAATCTTTATACACTTATCAATCCAGATGATCCATCTTCTGACACGTATATCGCGTTAATTATCAAGTCGGTATTCCCTGAGAAAGAACGTACTCCTGCAAATGCATTATGGGTGCAGTTAGTATTAGAAACAATTTTGATGAAAAACACAAATCTCCGAAAATTGAAAGCGAAGCAGTCAATTCTTGGATCTATACGTTAACTGATCCTCATGGAGTAAGTATAGAAATGAAGTAATTTGAAATTAAACTACTAATACTGATACATTAAAATATATAGAATTCGGAAAAATGTGTATTCAGTCCTTCCTCTATGCTTGGTGATGATGGTGATAATAATTATAATAGTAATAATGATGACAATAATAATCATGAAGATAATGATCATGATAATAATGATCATACTAATATGATCGATATGTCTGAGGTTAAAGACAATGATATTGATATTAGTGATGATTACGATATTTTGTAAAGCGCACACAGTGATATTTACATGTTACATATATTAAATTTACTAGCAACAATGAATAACTAAAATAAATAAAGCTTTTGGTTCAATTAGTAGTATGCAATTATTGTTGTATAGTGATGTATTACATATAAATAAATATGTTTTTCAACTAATTATACGCATTTTTAAACTGTCATTATTTTACAATGTATTGCTTTACACTAAAATAGATGTTATTTTACGTGTTATTAAATAGCGTTAATTGATACAGGGTCCATTTTTCAATACTTTTTAACGTTGATCAACACATGGTATTTGTTAACACATTAAATACCTGTTCAAAATTTGCTGATGTTAGAGAGTTTAAGCATAGCAATCTTAGGGAATAGATGAGAAATATCATTAGATTGTTTATTTGAGATAGATAATATCTAAGAGGTTATTAGGAAGCTGATTAATTAATAATTACAATAACCTTTATAGCATTTTGATATAGCAATTATTCAAATATATCATTCAGGATCAATATGTAATTAAGGCTTAATTCTATAAGTTAATTAAGAATTTGAAATATAAAGACAGAAACTTTTTGCAATATGTTTTATCTTAAAATCAGATTATTTCATATAGTATATTTAGTAATAACTGTTGATCAAAATAAAGTTCTTTATTGGCAATTTTAAGAAATTAATATCTGATTATGATTTCTTTTGATTATTTAATAACATAATTTTTTAGCTTATCATAGTAAACTTAACGTGTAATTCTAGGTAACAAAAAAGGCATAATTGAGTACTTTTTAAAATATTAGGGGTAGGTAAGGGTTTCAAACTCTTAATTGAGATATATACTTTATAATAGTATCATTATAATAAGGATTATCATCACTTTCATCTATCATGTATATAGGAAAAATTGAGTGTATTTATGTAAAAGGTAGTTTAGTGATAAGAAAATTGACTGTAGCTGACGAATTATAAATCTTATGTCTTAAAAGCAAAAACATGAATTTTATTAAACTAAAACAACATGCAATTACATGTTTTCTTAAGAGATCATTTTCATAAGTGGTAAATATATGTAATAGTTCTTTTTTATGATATACTTTGTCATATAATAAGCAAATCCTTTGTCTATTACATACTGAATATTTATGTAAGCATTTCAGAGTAATATTATTAGAGTGTAATAAGAGACGATCTAGGAATCAGCTTTTATTAAATGTACTAGTTTTCTCTTTCAACATAATATATTATTTTACTGAAAAGTTAGAAGAAACCTTTTTTATACATTTAATTTGAAGATGCAAGTTCTTAATACTTTACATTACAGGTACATATTTAATTAATAACAATAATAATGTATAGTTTTAGTTTATGTAGAGGATCTAACATAGTCAATCGAATGATATTATTTGAGATCATTTTATCAATAGTGTTCATTATCTAATAGCAGCTATATGTATGCACTGCTCTTTTATTCTAAAACTCTACATAGTCAAAAAATTTAGTAATGTCACTAAAACTCGTAAGTTCTGATTTTTTATAAAGCTTTTTTTTAATAACTGAAACTTATGCACAAAGTAATTAGTATAGTAAAATAATCTATTTATTAGTAATGTATCTCCATTATCACTATTCACAAATATTTCTTGAAATTAATTTTTTTTTGTAATATACTTTATCATATAATGAAAAAATTCTTTATCTGTCATATACTGGATGTTTATGTGAATATCTTAAAGTAATAATATTGGAGTATAATAAGGAATGACCTAAGAATTAACCTTTGTTAAACATCTATAAATGCACTAGTTCTTTCCTTTAACACAATATGTTATTTCACTGAAAGGTTAGAAAAAATCTTTTTTACACGTTTAAACTTAAAGGTGTAAGTTCTTGATACTTCATTTATAGGTATATATTTAGTTAGCAATAATGGTAGCGTACAGTTCTAGTTTATATAGAAGATCTGATATAGTCAATCAGATAATATTATTTGAGATCATTTTGTCAATGATATTCATTGTTTAATAGTAACTATGCATATACACTGCTCCTCTATTCTAAAACTCTACACAGTCAAAGAATTTAGTAATATCACTAAAACTTGTAAGTTCTAATTTTTTGTAAAGCTCTTTCTTTAATGATTGAAACTTGTATATGAAATAATTAGCACAATGAAGGTCTATTCATTAGTAATATATTTTTATTATCACTATTTGTGAGTATTTCTTAAAAGTGTGTCTAGCAGTTTTTGATCATACTCAATATTATGAATAATGTTGGACAATCTGAATTTATGTAACATCGAATTCAAATAAAGCTATTTCTAATAAAAGTAAGAGTTATAGTACGTATAAAAGTTGGGATCAGAATTGTCTTTGTCATATACTTTATTAGAGAAATTATAGTTTGGAATCACTATATTATGCAGATTAATAGGAGGAGCATTGATATCTATCTAAATATATTATGTACTTGAAAAGGGATCATTTAGTATATGATATTCAGGATCAGATAGCAAAAAGTTTGTAAAGAATAAAGGTAAGGGTTATTTTCTGTAAGTTAAGTGACAGCTTGTCATAAAATCTTATCAGAAGTTAGAGTATCCTAACCTTCATTATTAGTATAGTCATTTTCATTTGACTTCAAGGAAGCTCTTAATACTTCAGAATACAAAGTATATGCTCTAATGTTATAAGAGTAGTTTATTGTACTGGTTAAGCTCCTGTATAAATCATATAATATTTAATATGTTTTTTTAGAATATAAAAGTCTTTCACAATATACTCAAAGAATTTGAAGCTACTATAATAGAATGGCATTTTAAAATCTATTATATAACCTTTATAATTTTTGGTGAAGATCTTCAGTGCAGTAATTAGGAGAGCAATAGATGACTTGAAAGGTTATCATTATAATCTTAACCTAAAACAGGTAATACAGGATCAGGATCGTTATTATTTATTATAAAGTTTAATATGATCTTATATTTGTTATTAAAGATGTATACATTATAAATTATATAAGCTATAATCTCTCTTTTTTTACCTTCTTATACGATAAATAATATATTATAGATTATTCTTTTCTTTTTTTGAAGATCTAAAAAGGTACAAAATAAATAATTTATAATAAATTTTAAAAAAATAAAATATTAATTTTAAATTTAAATAAATATTATTCATTTTTTTTATTTTTCATAATGGAATGTAATATTTTCACGAATATTTATAAGAAATATCAAGAAATAGATCCTAGTCTTTTCTATAATTTTCTGTATTCTGATAACATATTTGTTGTATATTTGAGAATGTAATTTTTAAAATAATATAAAAATATAAATAAACAGAGGGCTGTCAAAAATCTCTGAATACCATTTTTTAGATGCAATTCAATATCGGTAATTTTATGTAATATAGCAATTTTGTGGTCATATAATGTCTTAAATCTTTTTACATAAATTGTACTTTAAAAATGCATTTCAAATGGTGATAGTAGTTTTCAGGAGGATAATTTTCAGCCTCACAATATAAAGTAGGCAAAGAATTTTATGCAGAAAATGATATATACATTCTTTCATGTCCTATTCAAGTCTAAACATCAGTCTGATCAAAAATCTGTAAACTGATATTAAGAAAAGCATCTGTTAAAGAAAAAAAATACTTCTAATATTGCTAAAATAGAGAGTATATTAAGAAGTCATAGAGAGAAATTTCTATATATACTATTGAAAATTTGGTCAATAGTATATTACAACGAATTTAGGCTGTAATTGAAGCAAATGAAGGTCTGATCAAATACTAATTAATTAATATGAAAATTATTTTATATGTCATTTTTAATAAATTATTTAATTAAATTTTAAAATTTAAATAATTTATTGAGCCAAAAGTATTCGAAGACTTTAGCGACCCTCTATATATATTTTACAACATATTATATCTTGTGCTTAAAAGTGACAGCTTAGATTAGTTTTACATAAATACTTTATTTATTTAAAAAATAATAAGTACAGTATATGCTTAAGAATATATATTTTATTTATTTAATTATTTATTTAATGAATTATCAGAACATATATACATTTCAGAAAATATGCTATAAAACCTTCATATTTTACAAAATTTAATTAAAATTTTAAAAATATCAAAAACTGTGAAAGAATTATTGTTTTTGATCTTGTGAAGGATTATCATCATCTGCTATAGTATTATTCATAGCCAGAATTTGATTTTGCTTCTAGAACAAATATAAGATTTTAATTCTTTGACAATCCTACCTAAGCTAAAGTATTTCTCCCTTTTCTTGATCTTGGTGTTATGCCTCTGGATGATCTGCTGCTACCTTCATGATTTATTTTTAGCAGATTAAGCTATAGGATATTTAACACTTGCTAATTGTTATTACTATTATAATTGGTAAATATTTGAGAAATGTTTTCTAAGTTAAACACATATTTTCTAAGTAAACTTTCTTCTGTATTATTTTATCAACCACAGCTAGTTCATAATTAATCAATCTCACAAGTATTGTAATTATAGATCTTATGCTTTGATTTATCAAATTTGTTTTGTTAGAGAAATACCTAAGATTCAGATAGTGCTTAACTTTTATCTAAATTCGCACAGTTCCTTATTTCCAAGATTTTCTTCTACATAAAAGTCAAGAACTAATTTCTCATTGATGTTCTTCACTGTTTTATTGTGATACTTACAAGTATTATATCTAGACTAATCAATAATATAAGATCAAATCTATATTTTTCAGGACTTTGATGAAGGTAGCATTGACCTTTATGTTATTCGTAAAAAGTAGCAAATTCAGGAATACAAGCATAGTAAATATTCAAAGAATTATACTATACATATAGAATAGTATCTAAAGTAAGTGACAAACTTCCTTTTTAAAATTATATTGCCAATTTTAAAATAATTCAGGTTTCAATAGTTTAATCTGATGAGATGAAGACTTTGATCCTAAGATAGACGATCTTTATTAGATCATTTACATTCAACCTAAAAACTGCTGTAATCTCTTTTACTGTAAATTTTAAAATTAAATATTTAGTAGAATTATATAAAAAGTAAATTGTAAAGGTTTAGCTAGTATTATTATTTATTTTGTATAATATTTTTTTATCTAAAAGAAAAAAGAAGCTATAGGATTTATATTTTATACTTTTTTTAACAATTAATTCAAGCTCTCAGTTTTAAAGAGACTGGTCAGTATAATGAATTTTTATCCTTCATCATAAATTTCATATTTCCTTATATGGTAAAAAAATATGAATTAAACTTTTCCATTAAATCATATTTCTGCTTAATATAGTATGAAAATGATGTTTAATCAGAAATCTTCAGTCATAAACAATAATTTTTTAATATAAATATTATATAACTTATTACTTTGTCACATTAGATAATTAAATATAAAGACAATTAAATTCTAAGATGGTAACCTGCATTTTATTTTGTAAAAATTCATAATAATATATTTAAAAAGATTAAGGAGGTAAATCAATTTGTTAATTTTGTCATATTAATAATAAACCCCAACATGATAATACATAAGCCAATTTTTTTACCTACAAAAAATAAGTATATATATGTTATGTAATTGCAAGGAGGGTGGGTAAGCATTTTATAATCTATAATCTAAATAGCATTCGAATCAGATTAACATTTGAAAATAATATTTAAATTAACTAATTTAAAAGCTAATCTAAGAACTAATCTATAATCTATATTTAAATTTATTACTAAGTATTTTCTAATCCATTCATGCAGATCTAACTTAAAAAGAATATACATTGCAAGTGTTTTGATGATCTTTATTCAAAAAATTTATAGAAACTTATAAGTTAATTCAACATTAAAAATATTATAGAACAATACACAAAAAAATAAAATAGGAAATTTTTACTATTTGTTTTATATTCAATGATAACTATCAAGAAAGTATCATTTTATAGTAACAGATAATAATGTTATATACAAAAGTTTTATAATTTTATATTTTTACAATTATAATTTTAAGTAGAAACCAAACCTATAGAAATTGTAAATATTTAAATAACATTTAAAAAATATATTTATATAATAATTATTTATTTATAATATTTATTTATTGATATTGTTTAAAAATTTCTTATAAAATAAAAATAAATAAAATTTAATAGCCAAATTTCAAAGTTTCTAATAATAATAAAGTTTGATAGTAAAACGATTTTGTTAATATATATAATATTAAAGTTATAATAAGTTTCAATATTCTGCTTTTAGAATGTTATAAATTAATAATTGGATTTTATTAACATGTGCGAATATATTAAAATAGAATTAATTAATATTAAACAGAAAGTTGGATAACAAATATAACGTCATATTCACCAAATTATTTTGATTATGTGACTACGAAATTTAAATTTACTATTCCTTTTACTGCATGATTTTAATTTAATTCAATTAGTCCAAATTAAGAGTTTGTGATTGCATGAAATGTCAAATGTCAAATTACTATTATCAGATATGAGAACAATCATTGTGTTTTGTGGATTTACTAATATACAATATACAATGTATTTTATAATAATAAAATATTTTATTATTTTATTTTTAAAAAACCAGTTAAATAAAAATCACAATTTTAATCTTTTTTAAGAAAAATTTCAAACTTCGTTATATAACATTAATCGTTTCATCTATTCGTATATTCTCTTTAATCACAAATCATTCTATTCTGTATATATTTATCAAGAAAAAGGGTGAAATTTAATGAGAATAGTCTAATAAAATACTTTTAATTTTATCATAGACTTCGTTAATCTTTGCTAAATTGTCAACGGAATTTTTCTACATGATATATCTACCTTATAAAAAGAATCATCATTTTTTTTTTTTTAAAAAAAAAAAATACTAACTCTTTTTATTCTTATTTTGCACAATTGCTTAATCCTTGATCAGGTAAAGACTTTTTAGGAGCGATTGGTGGAAGATGATGTAAATTCCAACACGTAGGTGATATGAATTGATGATGTTTACTACTGGATTGACGCGACACAAGAGGTGCAATTGGAACCGGTAGTGATGGTGCTGGCGCTATATTTCTTTTTAAATGAGAATTGATTCCTTGTAATGAAACTAACTGCGAAGATGGACTATAGGAGGGAGAATTGTCGTTCTTTTGAATTTCCAATATGATATTATTAGTTGATTTTGTGTTATCAAATTGTCATTTATAATAGTATTTTAAAGAAATTGTATCATAACCTACAGTAACGTCTTGTTCACTTCCGATATTAGTTGTTGCAGTGATAATACTCTCGACACCGCAGTCGTTATTGTTTTTATTGCTGATATTTATAGGGACTTGATTATTTAATTTCTTCAAATCTCTCCCATCATTATTATCATTGTCATTGATTAGTCTTTTCCTTACATTTTTTTCTGTTGGATAAGGTGGAATAGAAGCTCTTTTTTCTTTTGAAATTGGTCTCCGATTCTTTTTATATACACCGTCGGTAAATTGAGATTCACATTCAGGATCAATGGTCCACCATGCTCCCTTACCAGGTTCATGATCATTACGTGGAACTTTAACAAAAGCCGAGTTTAATGATAAATTATGACGAATGGAATTCTAAAACATAATAATAATGAAGAAAGAAATTTAACGTTAAGTTGATTCCGACTAAGAATAACAATCGTAATAAGTTACAGACCTGCCATCCATTTTGAGCAATTTTATAATAAGGATATTGTGTTGTTATCCAATTATATATGGCATTAAGTGTCATCCTTTTAGAAGGAGCTGATTGTATCGCTTGAGCAATTAAAGATGCATATGAAAAGGGAGGTTTAATTTGTCTGGATTGATATTTTGATATATCAATCTTTTCACCAACGGGACTTTGTTGCTCACTAGCATCTCCTTGAGTGGAAGATGATGAAGAACCACTTCTTTGACTAGAATTTGATGAACCGATTCCACTGTCTAATAAATTAACCTTACTATTAATATTAGCATAACCGTAAGAGGATTCTTGACTGGCAGTGGTGGAATATCCATTTGAATAACTTTGGCCACACTCTACTAGAGATTCTTTGGTTGTTGCTTCTTGGTAAGTCGTATTACTAGTCATATGATACGTGTCATGTTCAGTAGCAGTGGACGTACCATCTTCATTATCCGTCCTTGGTAGCAAAAATGAGAATACCACCTCGCCAATTTGAATCTTTGTTCTAGTTTAATTTTATATCAAACAAGTCGCGCATTAGCATGGCGAATGGTTTTTTTAAGCACATCGTATTAAAACGTAAGAAATAGCCTATTATAAAAAGAACCATTTTTTTTTTTTTGAAGGAACAATAACATTCGTAACGAAATAAATAGGTTTGATGGTAAACTAGGTTAAAAACTTAGTCACCATTATAAGACATTACGCATGCAACCATCTATTACGCGCTCATGCACTTCGAAATTTATAATTTATTTAAACATAAAAAAAAAAAAAATAAATATGGGGAATAAAAATCACCTATTTTCTAGTGGTACTTTAAAACCTCTTTCACAGAACTGTTCATTTATATAGGCACCATTCTTTCCAAAGATTTCCAATTCAAAACGTTGTTCTTGAAAATTATAATAAAGTCGCGCGTGTTGTCTTGATATTGCTTTAGTAGAACCAAGGTGTATATCAACTTGATCCGAGCCACTTGCTTTACGTCCAAGTATTACTTGAAGTGTCTTTATATAATAACAAAAATTATCTCCTTCAAGTTTAGCGAAAGCTTGTACTGTGTCACCTTCCATTTCTTAGAATTACCTTTGCGTGCGAAATGTTTAAATGGTGAGATATTCGTTATATTGGTAGGGAAAGGTAGGGAAAGAAGGTTTAACAATATAAAATAAATTCGACGCCACGGGAAAGTGATTTTCTTTATTATTATTATTTTATTATTATTTTTTTTTTTTTTTTTTTTTTTATCTATATATCAAAAAAAATCAAAAAGTGTAAATAAAAAAAAAAAAATAAATAAATAAATAAATAAACCTGATCATGATGATGATTGAGTGGTGGATGTTAAACGAACTATTTTTGGTTGGGAAATGGGGAACTTTTAAATTTTACTGCGGTATTATATATACCATATATACATAAAGGTAACTAAACATTAAACATCGGGAATTCGGAAAAACGTCATTACAATGAAAAAAAAGTGCTCTTAAAGCAATTTATATTGATTTGATAGTAATAAAATAAATTAAAGATTCTGGCTTGAAAGTCACCGATAATAAATTTTCTAAAAAAATCGAGGAGAAAAAAAGATATACAAAGAGATTAACATTCATTATTTAGAAAGGGCTCTATCTATAAAGTCTGCTTTATAAAAAAATAAAAGCTTTTAACTTTGTTCAATTCTTGATGCATTAAAAAGTATGGATTATCGATTAGTGGGGTAATATAGTTATAATCACATGTATCTTACTTGTTTCCATTTAAACCAGTTTTTTTTTTGTGTTCGGAATATTTTGTATGTGCTATAAATTTGGAAGAATGTTATTGTAATACAAATATATTTTATAGAAACTTTAATAAACGAGTTTTTTTTAACAAATTATATCAGATGATTTAATTTAATATAAGAATTATTCTAATATTCTAACACTAATATTTTATATTTTAAAATAATTTTCTACAATATATAAATAAAAATAATAAAAATAATATGTAATATTATTATAAAAAATTATAATGTTTATATAATTTTATTAATTTAATTAATTTTACCTTTATAATAAAAATATAAATATTAAAATTACTTAAATTAAAAATTAACTTTATTTATTATTTTAATTTTAAATATAATTATTAACTTTCTTTAAAATTAAATTTCTTAAAAATGTTAAATTATATAACTATGAATCTAATAAACTGAATTTTATTTTTAAATAATTATTACATAATATATTATTTTTAAAAATTGAAAAATTGAAAAATTGATATATATTAATTAATAATTATTATTTTTAAAAATTTAAAAATATTATTAAATGTATTAATATGATAAATCTAATAAACTTTATTTCATATTTTTATAATTATTAGATGTTAAAATATTTTAAGTTTCTAAAATAATTTATAAACAATTTTATACTTACAATTTAAGGAATAAGGTAATTTTTGTTTAAAATTTCATTTTGAATTAAATTTCATTGAAATATATTGAGAAATATTTAAGAAATATTCTTATAAAAATTGTGATTATATATGAACTGATTTGTAATAGGTTATGGCAATACTTTAAATAAAATTTCATTACTTTATATTAGAATATTTACAAGAAAATCATATAGAAATTTATATAAATATTAATAAGCATTAAATGTAAAATAAAATAGAATATATAATTAAATATTATAAAAAATAAAATTATTTAATACATTATTTTTGATATTATATTATTTAAATAATTTTATAACTAGAGAATAGTTTTAAAAACTATTGTTAAGTTTAGAATATAAGTGTAATAAAGAGAGCATTCATATATTAACTCAAATTTTAAGTAAGTAAACAAATAGATATTAGATACAGATATATATAATCCTTTATTTATGCTTTAAATTAATAAAAAAATTTTTGTATATATAATATAATAATTTAAGTTAGATTTTAATACTAGCTAGAATTATATTAATTTTATAATTTTAAGGAAATGCATTATAAAAATTTACTATATAGTAAATTAAGTTAATTAATTTAATTTATAATTAATTGATATATTATATTTAAAAATGTTTAACTATAAAGATATCAAATTAGTTAATTAAGTGATATATAGTTAGAATATTAAATAATATAACAAATTAAATAAATATAATTATTGTAATATGTAGCAAAACAACATATTTTAATAAAAAAATCTTTAATAAAAAATATTTTATTTATTAAAATATTATAATAAAGAAAAAATAAAACTAATTAATTTAAATTTTTTTATAACCATAATTTATTTGTCTATTTTTTCTAATTATTTCCTATTAAATCTAATATAATCTATAATTAAATTTATAACAAAACTGCATTAAAAACTGTAATAATATATTTAGCTATAAAAGAGACTCTTTAAACAATTTCAGAATTTTAGAATATATCTTATACTAGAATTACTATTTAATAAGTAAAAAAATCTACTCTATTACTAATAATAGCAATACTATTATATTAGTTAATGGTTTTAAAATTCTACTATAATATTTGCCAAAAATATAATATATTTAAATTATAATAATTATTACTAATAATAGCATAATTTTATTATTTTTTATCTTAATATTAATAATACTAAATATTTTCAACAGAATAAATCGTAATTTTAAATATTACATAAAATTTGCTAATCAATAATGATTTCATATTAAATGATCTTTTGACTATGCTAAATAGTGATTAATATTAAATTTTCTTTTACTTATTTCTTTTGCTTTTTCTATATTTTTTGTATAGCCTATTTATTATTTTGTTTGTAATTTTAAAATAAAGTTTTTATATAAAGATATATATATTATAATAAAATTAATTTATAAAAATAATCATAATTAATTTATAAAAAATTTATTTACTATTACTAACTATTTTTTTTAAATATTATTATTATTATCATTTTCTTTTTATATTTTATATTATACTTTTTTTATTATAAAATATTTGTATTTTATTGTATTTTATTATCATTATTTATATTTTTTTAATAAATAAATAAATTTAAATTAATAAATTATTAAGTTATAAATTTGATATTATGAATAGTAAAAATGTCTAAAAACATTAAAAAAATGGAATACGTTTAGAAAAACATAATTATGTCTGGAAAATGTTCAGAAAATAGGTTTATGTCTGAAAATTATCCAAAAAATGTTTGAAAAATGTCCAATTTTGCATTCTAAAGAAATTGAATATTGAAATTCTAGACAATGACATTTTTTGGACAAAATGAATGTCCAGAAACTACTAAGATTTAGAACATATTCTGGACAATAAAAATGTTCAGAATTTGTACATTATTATTTCAATACATTTACCTGTTAAATTCCGGACATTCTTTTTTATAGGGCTTGTGTAAGAATAAACCTATTAAGTATTAGTATTAATGAAGTAATTGTAGAAATAAAGTGTTGTAAGCGTCAAAATCTGTGATTTACAAATATATGATATTTTGTGAGTTCAATAGCTTCAACAAGAACTGTACTTTTCTAAACTATTTCTGCCACTCGTCTTCAAAAGGATTTGTTTTACAAATTATTTTATTTATCCAAAAATCTAACTTTCGTTTATTCATTTTGTCCAATTTATTTTAATTTGTCTAATTCCCTAATTTCATAATTTTTATTTTTTGACAATTCTATTTTTATTATTTCTGTTTTATCCTTTTTCTTTGATGAATTCCTTATCCTTATTATTAGACTTTTTGTTCAATTATTTTATTATTATCGGTAAAATCCAAATTTGTAATTAATCTTTTCTTATTTTTCTTTATAAATTCTTTTATTCGTATATCATATATTTCTTTGATCAATTTGTCATCATCTTATGTTTTTTCATTTACTCTTTTTATTCTGTTTTCTAATCTTCTAGCATCTTCAATAACAGGTATTTCTTTCTATTAGTTTCTTTTCTCGTTTTCTCATTTAACCTTTCATTTGATTATTTTTCTATAATTTGCAAAATCATAATTCATTAATTTCTTTTGTTTTTTTTTATTTGTTTAAATTTCTTTTATTTTCAGCTTATCAATAAGTTTATATTTTTATGTTACAATAGGTTAATTTTTAACATTGACTTTAACATATTAAAGAGGTTTTCAATGTTGTAAGTATGATATAAATATATTATTAAAAGATGATTTCTAAATATTTTATAATTCCTAAATTTTATTATTTATAATTTAATAAATTTACTAAGAATTAAAGCGAATCTATTATTCTTTTCTAAACACTAAATTATGCATAATGACTTTTTATTAATTCATTACTAAGGTATATGGGATTATGATCCCTATTTTACATTTTTTTTAAAATGCGGTAGTTTCACTAAATCTTTATTATGATAAAAGTAATTTTACACAAAAGTGAGTCATAATAAGTGCATTACAAAAGTGGTAAAATTACTTCTCCTTGATTAATTTCTGATTGATCTAAATATGTGTCAGTATTTTCATATGCCATAAATACTTAGTTAAAACAGAGTATAAAATCTTTATGATGATTTGAATAAATGAGAATAGGATTTTAAGTCTTTCAAAGGCTTTAGCTAATGTAAAGACGTTAACATGATCGTAAGCTTTAGATATATTCTGAGAGGAGCATTCAAAGTTCTTAGTTGTGAAATAAGATGTCTGTCTTATTTAACATAATTTATTATATGAATAGGGTCAAACGTTAATTTGAAAGGAAGCCCAGCAAAGTTGAATCCTTTTAGTATATTATGTCTGGTAAAAATAGAAGCTAATTGGGTGTTCAGAAGCTTTGTAAAAGCTTTTCTTGGACATTCTAGCAATATTATCGATCGGCTGTTATTCAGATCAAATTGTCATAATTTCAGTTTTGAAATAGGATAGACATAGGCCATATTCCATCTTAATAGAATTGAGGAAATCTGAAGACATTCACAAATAATATACCAAAATATTTTTTTCCCATAGGGCCAAGATGTTTGACCATTTCGTTAGAAATTTTTGAAGGACTAGAAGTCTTATTATTTGAAAGTTGGTCTATAATTCTATACTATTCGTCCGCTGTCAGCATTGAAATAAGATGTCTGTAAATTGATAAATCAATTTCAGGTATAAGTTGATAAATTAATGTCCATTCTTCTGAGATTGACTTATCTTCATGAGTTATCTCAATTACCTGTTGAAAATATCAGACAACTTTCTTTTAAACATCAGATTCATCTGTAAGTAAATTTAGTGAGAAACTTGTGTTATCAAGACATCTATCTAGAATGATGAGTTTTCTTTTTCTATTTAAGACAGGGTCTATCATCTTTTTTGAATCAGATTTATAATTATCAAGTCTATCTTGTAGGGTTTGTTGTATGCTTGAAAGTTTGAATTCATGTTCTTTAAGTTTAGCCTTCGTTTATAAAAAAGCTATTAACAATTATATGTCAAATAGTACTAATCTAATATAGATATTATTAGGAAAGGGTCTATTGAAACAATATATAGGAAATATTCATGAGCAGTTTTGAGAAATTTTTCATGAAGGTTAAACCATTTAAGAGAGATAAAATTATCTTTGAGACATTTGTGTAAAGATTTGGAAAATTTCTGTAGTGTCTTGATATTCGTATATAAATTGGATAGGGCGATGGGTTATTTGAACAGTCGACGAACTTTACATTTACTGATAGGTATATATTTGTTTACAGTCAAAATTAAGGTATCTTAAAACAAATCTTAATATTTGTTCAGAGTGGATTGAGATCAAGTTATAGAGTCAGAAATATTTCTAAGAGCACAACTGTTTATAGCATAATCTAATTTGTCTTTGAATTGTGTTCATTTTCTTTGTATTCATTTTGTTATAATTAAAAGAAGATTTAGTAGAATAATTGCGACTATTGGAATTGATTTGTAGAAAGTTGGAACATTTAATGGTGGCGATATAATGATCAGAAATTTGTGAGTCAATAGATAGTACATCAGCCTCAAGCATATTGAGTATTAGTTCAGGTGTTATCTAAATATAATCAATTCTTGATGATAAATGATTACGATGAAAAGTGGTAAAATGTGACTGATTGGTATCATGTAGAACTGTAAAAGAATCGAAAAGGTTATAATGATTTAGTGAATTAATAAACAAAATAGTTCAAAGTAAATTATTTTTTGTACAGTCAATATCCACATTAAAATCTTTAAGTAAAATAATGTAGTAATCATTTTTTATAGCATTATCAAGAAGATATTTAATGCATGTTAGGACTTGATTAGTAATTTTTCTTTAGATTTTCCTGAAGGAACGTATATGTTAATAACAATAAGTTTTTGTTTGTCAGAGAATTATAACTTTGTGTAAATAACACTATCAAGTTTCGAGTCATGTTAAAAGATATATTTGAAGAGTTGAGGACTAAAAAATAGGCTGACTCCAAATCTACAAGACTAACTATTACAGTTTTTACTAAAAATTGTTAAAAAATTAGGAAATGATCTATTGAAAATTGAGGCATTATTGTGTTTGAAATTAGTTTCTTGTAAGGCTAGTATATTATAATGATGTATTTCGTAAAATGAAAAAAGAATGTTTTATTTGGTAAGCCCATTAAGTTTTTTAATGTTATATGAGGCTATAGAAATTTTTTTGTTTTAATAAGATTGGAATTATTATTAGGTTCTGTTAAAATATCAGTAAAAATAGTATTCATATTTATGTTATATTTATTATGAAAAGTTGCCAATATAACGTTCTATCATTTTGTCAAATTCTTCATTCAGGGGGTCAAAAACTTATGTGTCATATTAGCTGATAAGATTTTTGTTAATGAGTACAATTTGAAAGTCTTGATAAGTTTTGAGCAGCTTATTAATTATTAAAGTAAATTCAGAGATTCGCTGTTATTATTTTTGGCAAATAGTGATGAGTTGTTCATTGATTCATAACTGTAAGTAGAAAATACAAAGAGTTGTATTAATAAATAGAGATTTGAGTTCAGCTTCAGAAGCAAAATCTGAAAGTGTATTGTTATAAGTTTCAGCTTCTTGGGGAATTATAACTTTGATGTTCAGTGCCTTTTTAACCACTTCAAGGCGAGATTGCAAAAATTTAAAAGCATAACAAAGGTTACCAAAGGTATTAGTAATAGATTCAAGTTGAGATGTAACAAATTTCTTAAAATCAGGGTTATGCATAGAGCTGCCTGCAGCAGCTCCATTTTTTATATTTGGGGTAGAATACACAGTATTATCAAAGACAGTATCATCATTCATAGGTTTGTTAGCCCAACTTACAATAGGTGGTTTAATATTATTCTTATTTGGTGTGAAAGTAGCAATAGGTTTTTTTGGTAAAGGGAGAAGAGAAGGTTGTCTATTTTGAATTTGTGAACGTTTAATGTTAGAATTCAATTGGCTAGCTATATCAGCGAATGTAATATTATCTCTAACAGTACCACAAGGTTTTTTAGATGCAGTATATCTATTAAATTTAACGGGTTGAAACTTTTGATATAGGTATTGAGTATTTTTATCTTTTGGAATGTTTCTTTTTCTAAGACATGAAGACACGTTATAATATGTTAATGAACAAATGGCACACAATTTAGTTTTTGCATCAATCCATTCGAGTTTTTTGTTGTTAAGCGTGAATTTATCAGTTGCAATTGCAGCATCAGCTTTATTAGTATTACGAAAGTAAAAGTATGCATGTTGCAAATAATTATAATTTGATCTTGCTTGTAGAACAATCCAAGCGGTAGTATCAACTATCTTACCAATAAGTAGATCACGTGCTGTGATACCTCGTGAAAGATTAGTTAGTTTTTTGAAAATTTGGAATAATCTTGGATTTCTTTTCTGTTCTGGTCACACATATGAATACAAATAGAGTCATTAATGATGAGTAATCTGTCAGTCGCTTGAAGAAGGTCAAATTTAGCTTTATCATCAAAGGTGATAATAGCACATTATCAAAAGTTTTGAGTTTTCATAGTGCAACGTACGATGTTTCTATAATGGGAAAAAAATTTTTTAATTTATGTAACTGTAAAATCTAACAGGATCTCAGTTACTGTGATTAACTGTGCAAATACAAAAGGATGCAATTTTTGTATAACCAGAGGTAAAAACGTGGCTTTGTCTGTATTAAGAATCTGTACTTTACAAAGATCATTACGTTCGTTAGAGTCTAAAAAGGCAACCTTGAGAATATTGATTGAAGGATCAGTAGGAAGTTTTTCACGTGTAACTTCTGCAAAGGAAGCATAGTCGAAACAATATTTATCAGTGTGATTTCAGCGATCTTCTGTTAGGGGTTTACTCTAAGATATTTTTCAAACAAAAAATACGCGAAAAATTTTTCAGCACTAAAGACTGGCGTAGCAAAAGCTACTGAAGTGGTGTTAATAGTATTTTTAGACATGTTAGAAGGACTGTCAATGTTTATTTCATCTTTTTTGTTGCTGGTTGTAGTTTCAGTAATTGTATCAGTTTCTTTAGTTTTCCCTTTATCAAAAGGCGAAGGTGTAATTTTAGATGTTTAGTCAACTTCCATAGTGATTACAGGAGATTGTGTAATATTAGAACTTTCAGCAGCAGTTTGTTCAGTTGTTTAAGTGATGTTCTATTTTTTTGTAGTGATAATTTTTCTGTAACTAGTGATGTGAAATGACCACAGTTGTTAAATTTTTGATTTTTTTTGGCATTTTTAGTGATTAGCGAAAAGAGTTTTTTCTTAATCTTCCTTCCCATTCCTATTTTACATTTTTTTTAAAGTGCGGTAGTTTCGCTAAATCTTTATTATGATAAGTGTAGATATTTATACATTTATAGATAAACTAAAAACAAAAATACAAATAAATCATAAGAAAAAACAAAAATCTCGTTTAAAAACTATATTTTATAAAAACTGACCTTGCATTCCCCAAAATCAATTCTAATCTAAGCTAAATACATCACTTTTTGGGAAAATAAATGAACAAAAGAAAAGAGGGCGTGGTCACTACTGCATTAAAAATTTGACCAATGTAAGCCTAACCATACTATGGTAGTGATAGGATTTGATCTAAAAGTATTAAAAATAAATTGGAAGGAAAGGTTATAATCTGAGATTCTAAAATTATTCTTTTTTTCTTTGATGGAAATATTTGCAGAATTTTCTAGCTCTTTTTATATAATGCATCTATCTGTTCAAATTTGTTAAGTTTGTTTATAGATGAGATGCATAAATGAGGAACAGGCTGCATTAGTTAGTTGAATTAAATGAAGTTTGCTGTGAATAAAGCAGTAGAGTTGTAAGAAAATAATTCCTTTCATGAGTATAAAATAAGAAATTGAGTTGTAAGTGCAAAGCTGCCAATAGAATAATTGCTTTATTTCGATGTCATTTGCATTGGTAATAAATTTTAGGTGATTTTTGGAGTTAATTATAATATTTTTCATTTCATAGTTAACGATTGGGCAAATCTAAATATGATAGAAGTCTTCATCAGCTGCTTCATATTGAAGATATAAAAGAGATAATAGATAGAGCGTCGGATATCTAATCTTCATAATTTCTAGTATAGGAAGCATTTTTAATATTCGTTGATATTTGGCTTTTCTGATTACTAAGGCAACATAAGAGGTACACCTTGCAGCAATATTATCATTTAGTGAGAATGAAGTAGCAATCCAGTAAGAATAGACAATCATAATACTTTTGAGAGAACTTTTAGGTTACTTAAGTTCAAGATTGAAGATTCTCTGTATAGTTCTTTTATGAATTGACATATGGGGATCAATATGTAAGAGTTATAGAACACTATAAAAGCTTTGTTAGAGTTAGAAGTAAGTAGTTATAAGGCAGAAGATTGATTGCAATTTCTGGCTAACTCGTCAACTTTGTTGTTATAAAGATTATTAAAATGTGCTTTAACTTTAATCAGATACATATCCAGGTGATTATGTGATATGACATCGAATAGGCAAGACCAATTTGCATAATTGTTGATTTTAAAGAATGGGTAAAAAGTAGGTAATAGGTAAAAAAGGTTTTAAAGTTTATAAACTGAGATATGATAACTGCTAAGTCAGTATAAATTTTCACTTTACAGTAAGGTGGTGCAGTGATTAGAGTTGAGAAGATTGTTGCAAATTCAAGAAAAAAAAATGATGAAAAACCAGTAGTAAAAGATGCAACAAAGGAACACATTGGTAAAATCAGGATGAATTTGTAACTATGCCAGGCTCATTTTAATAGACAAGGTGTTAAAGTTTTAAAGGGAACCATTTGTATAAAATTCTAAAGTAGTGAAGTTAATAAATTATTAAGCAAAATTCTGTAATTGAGTATTGTAAGATAGAGAAACATATTTATTCAATAAATTAATAGGTAACTATGAGACAAAAGGTTGTAGAATAACTACAAATGAAGGGTTAAAAATCTAATTAGCGTAAGTTCATGTAAAGCTTCAATTGAAAGAACTGTATGAAGAATATCCACGTATTTATCTTTGAATTTAATAGGAATTGAGGTACAAAGACTGCGAGGTAGTATGAGAAAACACATAAAAACCAGATCCTAACTTCTGCACATCTTCTTAATATAGAGAGCAATGATCATAATCCTTAAATACAGTGTAGTGACGAGAGCCTACTAATGGTAAGCAGTGTTTAATATGTACAGTATTGTCATCAAGGTAGGTAGGATGACCAGTGATGAATGATTTGGTGGCAGTATCCCATCTAACAACATAGTTGTAAGTTCCAATTTTATGTTTAAGCAGTCGAATAATATAACCATAACAATGATTATGATTAAAACTGTTCATTGGTAAAAGCATTCTATGCTCATTTATTGACAGTAAATTCTCAATAGTCGTGAACCATTTAGGTATTGTATAAAGTCTTTTCTTAGTATTAGTAATAGTATAGAAGTCAGTGTACGTTAATATGTAGCTATCATAACAGTTAAATAATTATTCAATATAAAGGACTGACTATTGATGAAGGTCTCTGGTAAATGCTCTATAATTAGTTAGAATAAGTTCATGAATAGTATGTGTACCATTTGCTATATTTTGGTGAAAGATAAAGGAAATATTCAAGGAGATATTCAAGCATTTTATATTACATAGAGTAGACAGAAGCCAAACATTATTTTTTGTGTTGTATTATGAGGTCAAAAGATCAAGAAGCTTTATGTAATCATTCTTTGATTTGTAATTATTTAACTCTTATAAGAAATGTTAGTCTCAAAAGACCAGTTTCGTTGGTCATTTGTAAGAGTGCTGAATTGAAATATTGGAGAAGTCATTATTACAGCAGGATAACATTGTAAAAATAATGTAAGTTAAACAGATCAGTAGGTGTAACTTGTGGGAACTTGAGTTTTCTTTTCAAAAATGCAATAAATGTGGTTGTTAATATTTTGCATTGAGCTTCTATATTCAATTCTTGAGAAGATTACTGTGTTATAGATATAGATTATTTGTAAATCAGTTAACCTTTTGTTTTTCATAATGGTGATAGCATTTTTAATTTCAGCATGCAGTTATTTCACAATAAAGTTGTTGTTAGATCGTAAGAATATCCATACGCTCAGATATTTAATGCTATCATTTGAATGATAAGGGATGAGTTTATAATATTGTTGATTATGTTAGATAATAAAAGGTTGTGATTGATAAGTATTAACTAATAGTTCTGATTTTGACCAATTAACTTGAATATCATTGAAGTTAAAAAAACTATTAGTAAGTGAAATGATGTATGATAAATCCTTTTTGAATTTAACCACCCACAAAGTATAATCCATAAATGCTAAAGTAGAAATTTTGTATTGGCGAGATGTAGTTTGAGTGAAAAGGATATTAAGACGCCATTGTACATTCATGTTGTAACCATAGAGTGAATTATTAATTCTACACAGAAGTGGGTCATAATAAATGTATCACAAAAGTGGTGAAATTACTTTTCCTTGGTCAATTCCTGAGTGAATTAAATTTGTATCAGTATTTCCATATGCTATGAAAACTTGGTTAAAATGGGATATAAAAATTCTTATGATAATTTGGATAAACAAGTATGGGATTTTAATTCATTCGAAAGCTTTAACTAATGTAAAAATATTAACACAATCATAAGCTTTAGACATATCCTGAAGAAGTATTCAAAGTTCTTAGTTGTTAAATAGAGCATTTTGTTTAACATGATTGATTATATGAATGGGATCAAAAGTCAATTTGAAGGGAAGCCCAGCAACATTGAAATCTTTTAATATATTATGTCTAGTAAAAATAGAAGCTAATCAGATGTTCAGAAATTTTGTAAAAGCTTTTCTCAGGCATTTTAGCAATGTTATTGGTCTAGTATTATTCAGATTAAATTGCCATAGTTTTAGTTTAGGAATCAGGTAAACATAAGCCATATTCCATCTTGATGGAATCGAGGATATCTGAAGATATTCACAAATAATATATTAAAATACTTTTTTTTCCAAGAGGCTAAGATGTTTAAGCATTTTATTAGATATCTTTAAGGGGCTAGGAGTCTTATTATTCAGAAGTTGATCTATAACTATATACTATTCGTCCGCTGTCAGCATTGAAGTAAGATGATTGTAAATTGACAAATCAATTTTAGGTATAGGTTGATAGGTTGATATCCATTCTTCTAGAATTGACTTATCTTCGTGAGTTGTATCAGTTATCTGCTAAAAGTGTCAGGCAATTTTACTTCGAACATCTGTTTTATCTGTAAATAAATCATGTGAGGAACTTGTGTTATCGAAACACTTATCTAAAATGATAATTTTTCTTTTCTATTTAAGACTGAGTCTATCATCTTTTTCAGATCAGATTTGTAATCGTCAATTCTGTCTTGTAGGCTTGTTATATGCTTGAAAGTTTAAATTCATGTTCTTTAAGTTTAGCCTTCATTTGTAAATAAGCTATCAATAATTGTATGTCAATTAGTATTGATTTAATATAAATATTATTAGAAAAGGCCTATTGAGAAAATACATAAAGAACAATCTTGAGCAATTTCAAGGAAATTTTCATGAAGGTTAAACTATTTGAGAGAGATAAGGTTATTTTTAAAACATTTTTGTGAAAATTTGGAAAATTTCTATAGTGTTCTGATGTTACTACAGTAGCGGTCATAAGTATCCGACCGCCTCTAACTCTGGCTACAAGTAAGTAAATTCAAAATTTTTTTTTTTATT
>CAJVPQ010000084.1:0-40688 GCA_910591825.1 Funneliformis caledonium
AAGTATTTTTTAATAAATTTTGATTCGGAGAATATCATCACTTTTTTTTTTACTTTGATATAATTTATAAATAAAAAGTTACATTAATTTAAAGTTTTGTATTTAGCGGTTGCATTACTTTTGTGAGCCACTGTATTTAGCTAAAAGACTACGCAAATGCAGATGTTCTTTTGGAAGAGTCTTAAGTGGAGCACTATTAGTTTCTCCTGAGAAATTAACCCTTTGAAGACCATTTCGCAACTTGAATTTGTATATCCAACCATTAGCATATTTTAACTGCTTTTCAATATTTAATGTTTTAGCAAATTCCAAGCCTTTTTATTATAATATCATGTCAGTTAAAGGAATTCCATTAGCTATTGCTTGTGAAGTTTAAATTTGCGTAACTTTGTCAAGTTCTGAAAATTGAACAAAATGATTTCAAAAATATGTGAAATTTGTGAAGTAGATAAAACTGCAAGCCATTTTTCATAACTTTTTCAATGGTTGTTCTATCAATATTCAATTTTTTATATTTTTTGTTAAAAAATGAAGCAATATCACCTTGACTTATATGAGGATTTGCTATCATATATTCACATATTTCCTTTTTAGCATCAATACTAATGACAGTACAAGTTTATTTTAGTTTTTTCTGAACGAATAGATAACATGATAATAACAAACTGCGTAAAAAATGCAAAAACTGTGCAAACTATACAAATATTACGTGATTATGCATATATTTATAGTTGTACAAAATTCAATGTTATCATGTGATTTCTGTGATTGTATAGAGTAAAAATTTTATTGTGATTATATAAGAGGTAAATTTTGTATATTTATTATAATATTGGGCCTTATAAATTATATGATTATATTTTATAATATGTTTGTGATTATAAAAGAGGTATTTTCTATTTAAAAAGATCGGGATTAAATAAAGTGTGACTAAAGTGAAGGGGTGACTATATAGGAGATAACTATAAAGGGGAACAACTGTATTACTATAAGAATATTAAACTAATTTTAATAAAAAATTATATATAAGTAATTTTTAATCTAAAGAATATGATGATTTTATAAGTATATTTAAATAATTCATAAAATGATTTTAAAATTAATTTTATAACAATTAAAAATATTATTAATCAAAAACATTACAAATATAAATTTTTTTATAAATTATTTTATTATTAAATTTCATATTATTACAAATCTTTCTTAAAGTTTACAAATACTATAAAAAAAGTACAAAACTAATATTAATAAATTAAGAAAATCCAAAAAAAAAAATTCTTACAACTTACCAAACTTTTAGTAGTTATTATATCACGTTTAATAGATGATTGAGCTTCTTTCATTTTTTTAGATAAAGAAGAATCACCAATCATTCTAGCTGCATTTATTACTTCTCTACAAGTTTCATCCAATCTTGTAATACATCTCACAATTGACCCTTCTAATACTTCAGTTAATTCTGTAATTTCTTTAAAATCCTAAGAAATAAACAAATATGATGAAAAGAATATCTCATTAACAATAATAATTGTTATTAATTACCATTTCTTTTTTAGCCCATTCATAAACTACTTCAACTAATCCAATGTTTATTTTTATATCATCATCATTAAGATCACATTCTTTAGCAATGTTTTTTCCAAATTTCTTTATAGTTTCTACTCCCTAAAATAATATTTTATTAAATGATATTAATATTTATAAAAGAAAATCTCGACTTTTATAATACATACTTCCTCTAATTTTGGCGTAAGATTTGGTTTATTAGCACGTTTTTCTTGAAATACGAAGCATGACAACATAGCAACAATTTCTTCTGGTTCATATTCTTTAAATTCATTTTCAAGAATTAATTCGGTAAGTACCAATTCATCTGCTGAATTGATCTATAATTAAAATATATAATTATTATTAATATAATTGATTCTTCCGAAAAGTTAATTAATGGTTAGGATGAATATTAACTTACTTCACATGCAACATGACCTTTCAATTGTAATGTACCATTCGGATCAATATACTTTAACCTCTTTAATACTTCAATCTTTTGTTCATAAACTGGTAATAATTCAAGATTTTGATCCGATATTGTATGTTTTAGATCGTCAATTCTTGCTTTAAGCTCACGCTCTCCATGTATATGTCCATACTAAAATAGTCAATTGATAGGCATACAAAAATTAATCAAATAAAATGTAGATAGAATACCAAGTTAAATATACTTTACATGTTCGATTAAATCTGGACATATCACACAGTGAAATGAATTCAATTCATTCATTAATTTGTTTTTTTCTATCAACTCAAGTTGAAAATTGTACTCTTTTATCTTTGACCAGTCATATTCATTAATTCCTACGGTAAAAAAAAAAAAAAAAATCGGTAAATACAAATAATATGAAACTTATGAGAACAGATTTTCACTCTTACTATTTTGTGTTGCACATCGCAGCAATTCTTGCATCAATTTAGAAATTTCATGTTGATCATTCTTTTCCATTATAGCGTATATATCAAGCTTTTTTTTTTTTAAAAAAAAAAACACAAAATCGTTAATCTTACTAATAAAAATGTGACAAATATATTAATAACATTCATCCTTCACGTACATTAATTAGATGATTTGTTATAAAACCAATATCTCTATAAGTAAGATATTCAATCTTGTATGTACAAGAACTTGGATTAGGAATAGATAGTCTTGTGACGGGAAGTGGCGCTAAACCTTCTATAAAAATCACAAGATTGTTAACAATCGTTTATCCTTTTGAAAATAACTTAAATAAATTGAAGACTAACCTCGTTCAGATTGAATTGTATCTTCATCTAAAAGCATAAAGACCCAAAATGATTTGTCAATTTTAGGACCTGCTGGTGCGGATTTCAATATAACAGCTGCTACATTCCTATAAGACTAAATCTTAAAGTTACTATTCACGTAAAATTTAGAGTAAAAAGATAAAATTATATGAACAAAAATTATTCCTTACACCGCTATTAATAACAATCACTCTTCCAGGACTTAGTACTTTAAGTCCTAAAGGATTAATAATAATTTTTTCTAAAAGATGATGATTAATTTTTACAATCGTTGTCGAGGCATCATAATATTCATTGATATCACGATTACATATAGTACAATCAAGTTTTTTTAATTCACTAAAAGATTTTTCGTTCTATATATTCATAATAGATTTTTATAAATCAATACATATATTTCGTATTTTGATTTAAGTAAATGACAAAGTATTACCTTCATGAATTCTTCCTGTTGGTCTGGCAACATTTTCTGACTTGCATTCTCGGAAAAACTTCGCTTGATCATCTCTTCAACACGTAAAGCTTTAACACGCAATAAATTAAGTATCATATTATAAGTAAGGCGAAATTGTGATTCCAATTTCGTAGGTTTTCCCAATATCATATTTTTAAGCGATGATACCTTAATAAAAAAAAAAGTAAATTTAAAAAAAATTATTGGTTGAACAATAGGTTGTTAAAGAATTAAATAACTTCAACACACTTCGGGAATTTTATCGCGACGGTCAGGAAGAATAATCACAATACCAGTATGATCTTTATTACGTCTTCCCGCACGTCCAGACATTTGCGTATATTCTCCTGGATTTAATTCACGAAGGCCCATTCCATCATGTTTTTTTATACCAGAGTAGACAACTGTACGTGCTGGCATATTTACACCCTACAAAATTGAATATGAGACAAATAAGTAGACTTTTTTACAAGGAAAACCAAAATATCATGGATAAAGTAATTCAATTACCATAGCAAAAGTTTCTGTGGCAAACAGTACTTTGACAAGTCCATCTTTAAATAATTTTTCTACCATCTATTTAAATAAAAAGAAAGATTTTCATTTATATTAATCTTTTAAGGTCCGTGTAAATGTTTTTTTATACAACCTATAGAACTATTCATAATTAAGAATGCCATTGACGAACCTCTTTAATTATTGGAAGTAATCCACTATGATGCACAGCAATTCCTCGTTTCAACCAACTTTTCATTTTCAACACTTGAAGCAAATCCTTATTAGTTCCTAAAATTAAAAAGAGATGATTCAATCAAATTTTATATCTTTCACGAAAATTTCAAATTATATCTGCAATAAAAGCTTAAAATTTACCTTTTAGTCGCTTCAAACTATTCTCGATAGTAATACAAATTTTACTTTGCTCAGCAGCATTACAAAGATCCAAACTACTAAGGGATTCTGCTAAAATATTACATCTCTTTTTTGAAAAAACAAAATTTATTACTGGTAAATAATCTTTTTTTTTCAATAATCTAACAAGATCTATCCATAAAGGTTTATCCTGTATTTAATTAGACAAAAAAGATTATTTTTTTTTTTTTAGAAATTGATATTCTATTAAACATTGCAATCAAAAATATCGGGAAATAAATACTTGAAAATTCGTTCTAGCACCTCCACCTCCACCTCCACCGCCTCTATGATTGGTTTCACCGCGGCTTCGTGTTCCACTTCCACGTCCTCCACGTCCTCCTCCACGAGTATTGCCTTTTGGTCCCATATCTTTCTTTGCTGGATCATTAGCTTTCTTCCACCTATTTTAGTTATAATAATTAAAAGTATAAGTCAATCACATTTAAAATAACATTTCTGAATAATGAATGAGACATGAGTGCATACTCTTGATACCCTTGTTCTAGGAATTTGCCATTTTCATCGACAATTTTATAAATTTCTTTATTAGCATATATGTAATGCTCAAGTGGCACGGGACGTTTCGGTGTGCTGATCACGTAAATATCTTTCTTCTTTGTTCGCCTTATTTTAAGAAACATAATGATGATAATATTATAATTATAATATAATAGTTGAACATAATTTCTTTCAAAGAAAAGGACATTTCATACCCAACCCAATCAGCAAATTCTTTGGTATTCGGTACAGTAGCCGATAAAAGAATAAGAGTTACATGAGCAGGTAACATAATAATAACTTCCTCCCAAACTACACCGCGCTATAAGAGTCAAACGAATTAATATAACTCAACAAGAATACTTTTCATAGTGAATTAAGCCACTTGCCTCCGAATCATTAACATAATGAACTTCATCAAATATAACAAATTCGACATCTCTAATTAAATCAGCTCCCTTATATAACATTGATCTTAAAATCTCTGTTGTCATAATTAAACAGGAAGATTCAGGATGGATTTGAACATCTCCTGTCAATATACCAACTTCAAAATTTTTCTTAAATTCTCCATATTTTTGATTAGAAAGAGCTTTAATCGGAGATGTATATATAGCTCTAAGAAAAAGATGTAATATCTCAGTAATGAGAGAATTTTTTTTGTGTTGTATGTGTTGGAAAATGACATACCGCGTCATATGTTTAGCAGATAAAGCTATAGCATATTCAGCAATCGCAGTTTTACCGGCTGAAGTATGGGCAGCTACAAAGATCGAACAACCACTTTCCAAATGATAAATTGCTTGTTTTTGAAATGTATCCAATTCAAACGGATACTACCATTTGAAATAAAGAAGTCAATGTTAACATTTTGTATTAAAAAATTTCAATAAAATTCAACAAACAGATTGGTATATTAACGTCAAAAGCCATTTCTGGGACCAGCTCTTCAAAGTTCGATAATTCAATATTAACATCAATGTCATGAGCCCAATTACGTTTTCGAGCTGCAGAGGTACTTGCTTTACTTGCTGTGCCTAAGCCTTTAAGTGGAGGTGCCTGAAAGTAAAAGGAGAAATATATTAAATCTAGAAATTGGGATTTTTATATATTTTAAAAACTATTCCATACCCGAGTTGGTAGGAGATTATCAACAGAATCTTCTAGATCTGTTATATCTTTATTCGTTTCTTCGTCTTTCATCATTTCTACAACTTCAATATTCTATATCCGTAAATATGCCCAAAACGTATTTAAAATTATTAAGATTAGCATTTAACTCGTCATAAACAATTCCAAAAAAAAAAACTCATGAATTGTCCGTACCTCTTGTAATTCTTTATTTAAAACCTCTCGAATATATTCCGTTTCGTTCAACGGTTCAAGGAATTCAGCCAATTCATTTTCATCATGAGATATCATATCAGTAATATTTAAACTTGTCAATTTATTTGTTGGGACTCGAATTTGACGATTCTGTCCGTCTATTCACAAGGTAAAATAAGGAAAAGGTTACGTAATTATCAATGTTTAAGAAGGCAACAAGAATTATGAAATCATTCATAACCAAAAAAAAATAATTATTATTGATGTAAAACCTTCAAATATCAAACCACGATCAAAGCCCGGAGGTATTGATAGTATTTCGTCTTGAAAAAAAAATTAGAATAAATTTTATCATTATTTTTTTAATAAATTGGAAGAAGCGCATTATATTATAGCTCCTTTTGATATTTGAAATAAACAAACCGTCTTCAAAATTCAATGAAAGATTTACAATTTCTTTATCATTAATATTAATCACTGTTCCTGTATCAACCATTACTTCAGATTCCAATCCACCTAATATAATTTAAAGAATTAACGTTTTTATTTAAACGGAATAATATAAATGAAGGTTCATTTTTATTCCATACCAGGAGCAAATGGAAATTGACTAGAAGCTCCCTTGACAAAATGATTTATAGCCCCTGGTTCACGTAGTAATGATGTTGAATTTTTTGCAGTCAAATTCGATTCACCAACTACGATCTTTATCATAACAATAATATAGATTAAAACTCTTATTGTAACTTTTAAAAATATATATTCTTAAAATAAGGATAGGTAGTTTAAACTAATATTACTTCTTTATATCCAATAATCTTTCCATCAGGACCATCTCGAACCATTTCTAAAGTAGTTCGTGATTTCGATGGTTCCAATGCAGTTAATGACATAAAGTCAGGCTCCCGTTCCAACAATCTAGAATAATTAGAAAGTATGTCTTTTGTTTATTTCGGAACGGATAAGTGCAGATAAAAAAAAAATTACTTACTGTTGACATTTGAATAGCCATGAAGTAGGGAATGAAGTATGAGGTATTAGATATCTTTCTTCTATTTCTCGTTCCACGTCTTCTCGTGATAATGGATTCGCGAATCCAGGCGGTAGCTAATAAAACGAAGTTAATTATTTTCAATTAAGGATTAAATCCGAAAGAATTAAATATCTTACGAGCAATCCTTCGTTTGGAATATCATTTATGCTAGCTAAGTATGTTTATTTTGAAAAAAAAAAAAAAAAAAAAAAAATTGGAAACGAAATTAGGGATTTATAAAACAGGAATGGTAAGAATGAACTTATTAACTAAACCTGATACTAAAGTTTCTCCCATTTCGCTTTAATACTTTGACGAGAGAATTCAAATGTCGAAACAAACGTGAAAGATTTGATTGAAAATCCACTTTTTATACACAAATACTAATGTCACGTGTTATTACGAAATCAATTTTATTTCGTAATAAAGAATAATAATACATTTAAGAAATTAAGAAAATAATAATTTGAAATCTACTCAATAATCCCCCTTCATATCAGAATCGCTAAGGTCACTAATTGAATCTTTCTCCTCAATATTATCAATCATATTATTAGTGTTAGTAGTAATGGCAGGATTATTACTAAAAGAACTATTCGAATTAGTAGAAGAAGCGAATAATTGTACTGGAAGACCGTTAATAATATTATTATTATTAACGGAAAGTCGTAGATTGGAAGGTTGTTGTTGAGCATGGAATTGTGAACCACATGTTGAAGGATAAGAATGATGATGACTCATTCCAATTGATTGATTAGGTGACCAAGGGGTACACAATAATGGGGTTGAGCTCGTCAAGTCAACCGAGGTTGTGTTTTGTGGTTGAAATTTGATTCGATGGTTAAAAGTGAGAGCATTTAATATTTGATGATTACCGTATGGATCAAAACTGCTAATGGATGGTGACATTTCGGATGTTATAAGATCATTAATTGCTAAATTATTATTAATTTCGCCTCCTCTATTATTCATGCCACTTCTTTCTTCTTCCCTTCCTTCTACTTGACGTGAATTATTCCATAAATATGTTTGATCTTGACTTAAAGCGCCTCCTATTAGTGAATTACCTCCTAAAATACCAGTTTGATAATAAAGTTGATAATTTTGTCGTTGTTGATCCGTTTGTGCAAGTACCAATTGTTTCAATAAACGATGCGTATGTTGATGTTCCTTCCTCTTTTTTTGACTCTTTCTCGGATAATTTCTATTTGCCTTTGGCATCTTCTCTGAATTTAAAATATCTTCCCCAGGTTGAAGATATCGAAGTTCTTCAAATGCGCGAGGAGGTAATAATGGTTCGACCGAAGAATCTTTTCTGATAACATCTTCATATATGACCATATGCTGATACGTCCCATTAAATTTAATACTGATAGTTTTCTTTAATAATCCATCTTTTCTCAATAAAAACAATCCTTTGCTACATTGATGAACTTTGAGTCCTTCGTCTGAAATTCGTTTTTGTAAGAGTTCATCTAAGGGTTCATGACGTTTGATGTTTCGATCACGTGTTGCTAATTCACGGTAAACCAGGAAGTCCTTGATGATCCTACTTGGACTCCATAATCTTCCATCTGTCCATCTTTTTATTCCTGATTCGGTTTCATCGAATACATAACTAAGAAAAGAAAAATTTCAATTAAAATTCCATGTAAAATAATAGATTTCAATATTCATAAATACTTACACGTTTCCACCACACAGCTCTTCTCTTTCCTTTTCCAACAACCTACGTGTGGTTCTCTGAAGGATTCCTTGCTGACATGCTTCTACTCGAAAAAAGATAAATATTTTATGTAAGTTATTTGCAAATTTGCATATCATTATATATTAAAGCTTACCAAAAATAATTAGCGCGTCGTTTACCGTTTCAATTCTTCCTGGAAATAATAAATTTTATATTACGTGTAATGTTTTAAAAGAGAAGAAATCGCGAAAATAAGAAACGAACCATGATAAGTTTCCATTTTTTTTCTTTTATTGACAATGAATTATGTTAAACCAAAGGTGATAAAAGGAATCAATAAAAAAAACAAAGAAATGTAGTAGTGAAACGATTCCTAAAAAAAAAGAAAAAAAAACATGAAATCCACGATTAATAATGTATTATATTTTATACTATTGTTTTTATAAAAAAAAAAAAAGTTAAAATAAAATCTAATCGATCAAAGTATTAAAAAAAATTTTTTTTTTTTGATTGAGTCAAAAAAGGGAAAATAATAAATAATAATAGTGAAAGCGCGAGATTTTATGGCTAAAGAGATTTTAATACATCAACGAATTGTCTTTTTTTTGCGGCATAATCATTAAATTTGATATATAATATTAATAAAATGAAAAGTGATTACGATTTATTACGTCAAAAACTCATCAAATAGGCTTTCAAACAGCTAAACGATCAAAGCGACAATAAATATTTCAGCAATAATCATTATTTTTTTTTTTTTTTTGTAATTTTTTTTTTTATAAAAGCAAATTGATAAAGTTAAAAATATGTTGAAAAGCCTCCAAATAATAGTTAAAAATTAGGAGCCCGACGTTGAACTAGTAATTTACGAAAAATTATTCGGAGTACTTTTATTAAAATTATTGCATTTATAAAAATTCATTATGCCTGTGCCAATTGAATCTTGATAAAGGAAAAAGTTTTATCAATTCTCTATCGTGGATTTAATATGATTAACACAATTCATGATTTTTAATACATGGAAGTCGAAATCATCTTGTATATAATATGACACATCATGAGCTATTTCCTAACTGCGCATTTTATAATTTTTCAATCATTTCTTACTATCTTTTCAATATTTCAATTAGATAATTCCACTGAGCTAAAGTTTTTTGAATTTGAATCAATAAATTTTTAAAAGAATTTTGACTATTTAACTATTTGAATATCTAAAATGTATTTAGTTTATATTCATTTTCATTAGCATCTTTTAAGAGAAGAAACAATTATTTAAAAAATTTTTAATCTTTTAATAAAAATATTTAAAAAAGTTTTAGTAATAATTTATTAATAAATATTTTATAAAATTCTATTAAATAAAAATATAAGAAAACTAAATAATTAGGTTTTAATTTTATATAAAAAAAAATTATATTTAGATATATTAAAAATCAAAAGATTTTTATTTGTTAATTTATAATAATATATATTTAATTTTTATATAAAATCTAATTTTTTGATTAATAATTTACTAATAGTAAATAATTTACTTTTTTTTTTAAGGACTTTTTTAAATAAATAAAAAAATAAGATAAGTTATTATTAAATTTAACTAATAATATAATAATTTATTAATGATATAAAAGAAGAATTACAGTATAGATCTAAAAAAATATATAAAATTTTATTAATAAAAATTTATGAAAGATTTTTATATATTTTAATTAAAAGATTAACTTTTTATTATAAAATTTTTAAGTAATTTATAATTTTGTCTAGTTTAATAAATAAAGAAAAATCTAAGATTTTTATAATAAAATACTAAAGTAATTAATTTTATTTTATATATAAATTTTAATTTTAAATTAAATTTATTAAAATTTAATATTATTTTTATTTTTAATATTTTAATCTATTTTCTTTTTTTTATTGCAATGATTTTATTTAATAAATTAAACATATTTATAATTAAAAATCTTTTTATTATCATATTAGATTAATTATGATTAAACTAATAAAAATAATTTTAAATTATTATAATATAATAAAATTTTTTATAAGTATATTTCTAAAAAAAATTATTATATGATCAAAAGTAATAATTATAAATAAACTTGATTTAAAATTGCAAAATTTATTAAAAAATTTATTTAATTTAGAAAAAGTAAAATTATATTAAAACTTATTGAAAATATATTAAACTTTAGTAAAAAAAATAGCATAACTAAAATCTTGATATTTTATGAATTTAGATAAGTAATTTTAATCTAATTGTATTATATAATTATAAAATTTTTTAATTAATAATAAAAAATTATTTAAAATATATTATTTAAATTTATAATTAAAAAATTTAAATTATTATATAATTTAAGATTAAAAGATTATTTTAATTTATAAAAAAAAGAGTTATAAATCTATTTATTATTTAAAGATAAAATAATTTATTTTTAGATAAAGAGATTTAAAATTATATTATATTACTATAAATTATTAAATTTAAAGATTTTGAAAATTATAAAAATACTTTTTTAAATAAAAAATTTAGTAAAAAAAAGAATTTTATTTAATTAATTTATATAAAAGATAAAGTTATTAATTAAGTGATAAAAACTGTTAGGAAGTTTAAAGTAGTAAATATGAAATAATCATAAATTTAATATAAGTAATTTAATTGATCAGTAAAAAGATATACAATTACATATATAACAGATAAATGTAATAAAAAATTGCATTAATTTAAATAATAAGTAGGTAGATAGATTAATAAAATTTTTAAGTTGCATAGTATTTAATAGTTTTTTGCTTATGCTTTAAACTAACAAATTTTAATAAAATTATATTTTAATAAAAGAAAAAAATCATATTTAATATATAAATTAATTATTTATAATTAAAAGTTTAAAGATTATAGTATTTTTGATTATTTTAGATAAAAGATTTTTATTAATAGCAGTTTTTATTATAAAATATTTTTTACAGAATGTACAAAATTAAAAAAAATATTATTTTATTATAATAATAATATTATTATGCTATTTATTTATTAGTTAAATACTAATTAAAGTATTTGATGAATTATATTTTTATTTAATTTTGAATTATTTATTAGTAGAAATTATAAATTTTTTATATTTTATTAATATTTAGATATTTTTATTTTAGTTGATTCTGATTATTATAAAAATTTTTTTGAAAATATATATCAAAATTAATAATTTATATTTAAAGTATTTAAAAATAAAAAATTTCTAAGTTTATATGGGATGTATATACTTAAATTATATTATAGATATATTTATTAATAGTATCATATCACTTTGCTTTTAGTTTTTACTATTTATTTTAGAGACTTAAAATTTTTTGGTAAAAATTATTATTCGTTACACTTTATATGTCACAGGTTAATTTTTTAATTTCTTAATGTTGACAAAAATAATATTAATGCTAATTATGTCATAACCTTTGTACAAATAGAAATTACCTTAAAAATATAATATAATATTATTTATATTTTTAATAAATCAATTTTTTTTAAAAAAAAAAAGTATTTAAAGATTTATTAAATATGATTTTTATAAAAAATTTAATATATTTATAGTATAAATATTATAGCTTAAATTGATAATACTAATTTACTTATAAAATAAAAGAGTAAATAATATACTTTCATATAAGCTAAATATTATTTTTTTATTTATCAATCTCTTATAATTTTTCAATTAAAAGTGATTATTATTTTAGTTATTTAAAATTTTTTCATTGTATTAAAAATAATATATTAATAGAAATAAATTATTTTAACTATTATTTTCAGAAATTTTTTTATAAATAGAAAAAAAAAAGAAATCATAATTTTATATTATATAAAACTTTTAAAAATGATAATTATTTTATTTAAAAAAATTGTTATATATTTAAATCTAAATTTTTGAATAAATGAGAGGATTGATATTAAATTAAACTATTTGTTAGAATGGCTTTAAGTAAAGTCTAAAATTTTACACAACCTTATATATAAACTTAATCAAACTTATGCTTAATTTAGTATTAATTAAATAATAATATATTATTTTATATAATTTGATGATTTTAAAAATATTATGTAATATTAGTTTATGAATATAAAATACTAATAAATTTAAGCCAATAAAATATATATTTATAAGTTTTATAATATTACAATTAATGTTTATAACTTTTTAGTTATAAGATTTGTGAAAAAAATCTTTTTATTAATTATTTTATAAATATGTACTACATAATAATTTGTTAATACGCAGCAACTGCGGCGCATTACAAAATGTCAAACAAACATGAAACAGTGATACTAATTCTTGAACTGGATTCTTTTCCAAAAGCGAGTAGAAATTTACCTTTTCGATTGGGTGAAACGCATTTGAAACTTCAAGATTTTGTAAAATAATCATATCAAACACTTACCAATCAGGGATGCTACTTATTCCGTTAAAATGTCAATCAAAATTCAGCATCTGGCGATTGAACAAGGCTTTTGGTTCGTGTATGATAATAAATAGTAGGAAAAAATTTAAAATGAAATGATTCAAAAATAAATCTAATTCATTTTGTAAATAATAAAAAAAAAAAAAAAGATAAAACTAAAACTAAACAGGAACAATGGCTTTCTTCGTCTTGCCCAATCTTGGACTTGAAGGTTTCTTTATATACTAGCGTTACTTCTTTTGTAAAAGAAATGTATAAACAGGACCCCGGAAATTGATATATAAACGAAAGGGCGTATATATATATAATTTTATCGTGTAACTCCAATAATTTTCCAACTTTTTATATTCATATATATCCCAATTCGCATCTAAGGTTAATATTGATAAAAAAAAAAAATAAAAAAAAAAGCTTTGAGTAATCATGTCAAAAGATTCTTTGATATGTATCATATTATGGATTTCAATTCAGTTATTTGTTGAAGTGAATAGCCAAATAAATCCATCACTACGAATGCTTCACACCGCTACGCTGGTTGATGAAAAACTATATATTTTAGGTGGACAAAACATAAACAGAAAAGATGAAGACAGTGGAATTATTGGAAAAGAATATTTTTATCTCAATGTTTCCATTCCATTTGACACCAAAAAATTAATTTGGAATGACTTAACAAACATTAACATCATTCCAGCACATGTTGGTGCTGTATCCGCCAAAGGTGGTGTAAATGATGATATAGTTATATATGGAGGAAGAGGTATGCCGTATACAGAAAATTTGGCATCGGTTTATATGTTTGATACGAAAAGTAACCAGTGGAATATCCCCCAAATAACTGGCAATAGTTTTGCCAAAAGGAGAAGTTTATTAGGTTTCATTGATTCTAGCAAGAAACTTTATATGTTTGCCGGGTGGGTGATAAATGGCAATCACGTAAATGACATGATTATCTTGGACACCGTAAATTTAAGTTTCAGAGAAGGAAGTCGATTAAATGCCCCTTCTCCAAGAATTAATTATGCTGGGGTTATCTTACCCAGTCAGAATATTGTTTATATGGGTGGCATGATGTATGACGAGAGTGCTTTAACGTTAAGTGAGGTAAAATCATCAAGTTATCTTTGCAATTTTTGTTTCAAAACGATTGGTCTGATTAGAGAGCAACATTCGTTCCCATAGATTTATCTTTATGACACTGTAAATGATAAATGGAGTACAAGAGTAAGCTTTTAAAGTTGTGATTTTTCTTTTCATGAGTTAACTTGTAACTAATTTGATCGTTACTATAGCAAACCATAGGATCGATACCTTCTAATAGATTTGGTTTGTCAGCTGTTCTTGGTAAGCGTTAAATTTACCGTCATTCGCCTTTTCTTTAAGATCTCGTAATGAAAAAAAAAAATTTTTTTTTTTCAAAACAGGATTGGATGGTCAACAAATAATAATTTTTGGAGGAACTAATGGAAATGAGATCAATTCAATCGAATCCCTCTATACTTTAAACCTGAACACATTTGAATGGCGTATTCCAAAGGTTTCTGGAGGCAACCTACCGGCATCAAGATATTATCACAGGGCAAATGTAATTGGAAAATATATGGTTATATCATTTGGTAATTATTATATTTACTTGAAATTGTTTATTAAACTTTATTTAAATTCTTACGATTATTAAAAATTCTTTTTAACAGGAGATGGTTATAAAAGAGAAGTTGAAAATGATATTTTATTGCTTGACATTTACGATAATGAAGAATATATATGGACAACAAATTTTGATCCATCATTCAAGACGCCTGTCATTTCACCATCTTCCCCACCTCCTCCTTCATCTTCATCTTCATCATCACCAATACCACAACCTACTCCTCATCCTTCAAACAATTCAGCTATGATTATTGCAATTGTAGGTTCATTATTCGGAGGCGTTTTATTATCAGTTGGAAGTTTCTTTTTGTATAATTGGAATAAAAATAATCGAAGTCGTGCAATACCAACTCCAGGAGAAAATGATAATCAAATATTAATGATTGCTTCCGATAGGAAATGACCTTTGATTTTTCTAAGAAATAAACCTATAGCCGGCAAATTACCAGGCGCATCTTTAAAATTTAGGCATATCATTTTTCTTGTAAAATTTTTTTTAATCGTTTTGCCTTTGTTGTTGGTAAAATAATAATATTAATATTAATATTAATAATTATAATAATCATCAAAATGTGAATTAATGCGAGTCTTCAATATAATTGGAAAAAAATTTTACCGAACTCGCTCATCAAATTTTATATTAGAATTAGAACATTCTATAACGATGTCTATATAAATAATCTATATAAATAAAATATCAATTAGGTCTAGAAGACTTAGTTACCGGCATTGTAAAGAAAATCATCCCAGAGAGAAAATTACTTTTTTTATATTAAAATTTATAGTCGTCTATCTATTTTGTATTACAGTATCACATTCTTTTTTAATAATTACTCGTGAAAAAAAAAAAATTTTGTTATGAATATTTATCTTTCATCATGTGCAGAATTATTTTTGATATATATTTTTTTTGTTAATCCATAGGAAACCATTGTATTCGCTTTTAAAGATTAACCGCCGATGAATTGCACATAGGCCAATTATTTGAAATTCAACCGTTGAACTCGTGTTGTTTCGTTGTTAATCAGGGAAATTCCTAATATAGGAAAAAAATTCTTTAAAAATAAAAAAATGTATATATATAAACGAAAGAGACCTTTTAAAATAACAACATCCTGTTGAAATCGATCATTTTAATTTCCTTTTCATATTTATTTTCTTTACTTTTTTTTTTAGCTAAATTATGAATCAACAAGATAACTATGACAATATAAAATCTCATCCACTTAACATAATGGAATATAATGGAGAATCAATTCTTGAAAATTTTAGATTTGTAGAAGGTAGAAGGTTTCATAATGTAGAAGGTGTGGTATATTTTCTGGCAAACGATGAAGAGGAAATTTCAAGATTACAGATGCTACATCATTTATATAAATATATATGGAAAAGTGTTTATTCTTCTCCAATGCATGGAAAACTTGCATCAAGGGGTACTAGAGTATTAGATTCTGGATGTGGTCCAGGATCATGGGTTTTGGATATGGCAAATCATTATGAAAATTCAACTTTTATCGGTGTTGATTTTTCTCCATCAATGTTTCCTTCTCATGTAAGTAATAATGTAGCATTTTTAGAAACGAATATTATTAGTGGATTTCCTTTTCCGAATGAAACCTTTGATTTTGTGTATCAAAGGTTGATGTGTTTTGCTTTAACCAAAAAACAATGGCAAGATGTAATCCTTGACATGGTTAGAATTACTAAACCTGGTGGTTGGATTGAATTTATGGTAAGTCCATCAACGCAACTGGAACATTTGTTGATTGGTTGTCCAAATTACCGGTTTTACCATTTTTTACTATACATATAGGAAGTGGATATAGAAGTATATTTTGCTGGTCCTCTTACAAAAAGATTTATGAAATTGTGTATGTATAGACGATTCTTACATTTTTTTTTTTTTTCAAATTAATTAAATTAATTATAGATTGTTAAATAATTATTTTTTTTTTTTTTTTTAGTTCGTGACCTATTGACTTCACGTGGACTTGATCCATTTATTGCTTCTCGTATTGAAGGTTACTTGCAAGCAACTAACAAAGTTGTTGACGTTCACATCGAAAGTAAAGCAACACCATTAGGTTCACACGGGAAAGGAGTAGGAGAGTTGGTAATTATTTTTTTTAAAAATCCTTGCTTATCAGTCTCATGCGAATCGGACGTTTCTAATGTAATTTGTTACATAGCTTGGAGATGACTTTTGGGTGGCCATATCCCATACCAAAGCATACATATGTAATTTCATGGGTATTCCAATTGAAAAATATGATATTCTTGTAGAAAAAATCAAAAAAGAATATGATGAGTATAAATCTTATTCCAAATCATATAGGTAGGCATACATCAAAGAAATTACAGTATTTCTATAAAGTTTCTCAGGTTATAATTCTTATTTTTTTTTTTTTTTCTTTTTTTTAGAATTTATGGAAGAAAACGATCACCTTAAGAAAGTTAGAATTAAAAAAAATTATTATAAATATGCAAAATTTTAGGGTTATACCTGTCTTGTTTACATACTTAAGAAACGCCGTAGCGACACGATTTTTATTTTTATTTACTTGACAGTTTATTACATTATTAAGATTATTAAGATTGTTAAGTTTTATATAAGTACAGAACATTTTTTATATCTATCATAAAGTTAAATTATTAACCATCTTGCAAGAACTTAAATTATAATTGTCTTTATGTTTGGGTAACTCATTTTTTAATATTTTATGGACAGTTTATTCATTAAATATATTCGACCAAAAAAATAATTCCAAGTATAACCACAAACTTTAAAGTATGACTATATAATTCAATTATGGGGATGAACTAAATGAAAAAATCTTACGCTTTTATCGCAAGTTACATTATAAACGATGAAACAGAAATACCAAAGATATCACCATTGAGGAAAAATTACTTTGCGATTGTTATTAGAAAATGACATTACGAACGACGTGATTGGTTCCATATGTAAATTCAATTATGAGAGTAACTGTTTTTATCATGTTTAGTTACGAGTACTGAAATAAATCTTTAAAATTATTAGGCACATATTAAAAATTTTTATACTTGATAAAATGTATTGAAATTTTAATAAAGGAATCGTTAAAAAAAAAAAAAATTCATATTGGTTAAAATATTTACGAGATTTATTTTTTTTTTTAAAAATTAATCCAAAATTCTTGAGGAAATATAGTTCTCATAATATTCCAATGTTCAAAAGCAGTTAATTGTTGTAATTCATCCAAAGGATTACGTAAATCTGTAATAATATCAGATACATTCTTAAATTTTGTTAAATCAACTGACCATTGTGTAAAACTTTCCAACATATATTCTCTCATTGCACTATCCATAAAATCTTCTTCCGTGGGATTTCTAAAAGAAATCGGTCCAACGGAAGCAAAAAAGACCTTTAAAATAAATAAAAATAAAAATCGTTGTTAAATATACTTTGATTAACGATATTTTAGAATAATGCAATAAATTCAGATACCATATTTTGAAATGATCCTTTTTCTAATGGACCTTCTCTAAAACATTTGTAATATGGAAATACAGATTTAATGGTATTTGCTACTAATGCTAAACTTTCAGCTTGTGGCCATTTATCAGATCCAACAAAATTCTATAAATTCATTTCATTTTATTTTAAAAATTAATGACTTTTTTTTTTTTCGTTTTTTTTTTAGGAAAAAAAAAAAAAAAAACTTACCAAGGCCAAAACACCATTTTTTTTAAGAATTCTCTTGATCTGCTCTAAGGCTTCAATAGAAAATAAAACTGAAGGTACAGAACCTCCAGTGAACACATCATGTAAAACATAATCATAATATCGAGAAGGTGCATTATTTATAAATTTTCTACCATCTTGAACATAAATATTATGTCGACGTTCAAGACCAAAATAATTTACTGCAAGGTTATAAACTACAGGATCCAATTCTACAATATCCAATAAAACATTATGATCCTGCAATGATTTTGCCGATACCCCGATACCTAATCCACTGGTTAAATAGAAAAAAAAAATATCTCATTATAAATAATTTTTTTAAAAAATATTTGATTAAATCTTTGAATCATACATTTGAAGAGCTCTTTCTTGTTCAGTAATTTTTCGATTTTCTATTAACCTTACAGCTAAATTATAAAGGAAAGATTTTAATGAAATGATATGCCAAATTTTAAACGAATTGATCATTTGTTGATTCTACCTTCTAAAAAATAAAAAGATCCAAATACCGAATCATTTGTGTCTCTATAAATTCCTCCTATTAAAGAGTGTCCTACACGCATCACACGGATGTTTCGAGGTTTTATTTCCTCAACTACTTCAACCCATCCAGTAACTGACTCGTTTCGTGCGAGAATTGTATATTCCGTTCCATTTACAATCGTTTTCTTTATATACATAGATATGTGTATATGTTTTTGCGTTTTCGCAATCAAATTGAAAAGTCTTTTTTTCTCGAAAAAAAGTCCACTTTAATAAAAAGTTTAAATTACAAACCTGTAAAATTCCAGAATTGCAATGTGGATTGAAATTAGCATTATATATTACAAGGAATACAATAATGATTTGTGGTAATAACAAAAAGCTCGCAGAACGGATTTTAAAAGATAAAGTTGTTTCAACCAATATTTTACGTCTTTGAATGACATCTTCGACTAAATTAATTTCCCCATAATTTTGCAATAAAAATTTAAAGAGAGTACCGATTAAAGCCATTATTAAACCCGAATAACATAACCTGTGACAGGTTTGACCCATATCTACAACATTATAAAGAACATAAGTTAACGTTTTAATTATAGTAATATGTATAGCGACGTAGAGAAACCATCTTAAAGTCGGAAGGTTTTGTTCTCTTGATAAACGAGCGCAAGCAATTGTATTAAGGAATCCTAATAAGAACATTGTTGGATAGGCCAATCCAAGTTGTGTTACGTGAGGTCCAATATATGGTCCAAGTATATCACTAAGACCAAACAACATTTTAATGCTTAATGGAGATAATGCAAGTATAATTCCGCACAAATCAATTCCGAATATTAAAGTTTTGGCTAATTTTTGATCTTTAATTGTTGGAGAAAGCTCCTTCGATTTAACTACAAATCCAATTCCAATCGCAATGCCCAAAAGTATCGAAGCAGAAGCTGCTTGAGAAAAGTAAATTGATGAGAAGACATTTCCATAAATCGGTTCAATATATCGTGGAGATATTTGAAGAGTTGTTGAAGTTAAAATTGGGGTGATTAATAATAAGGTTGTTCTAGGTAATGTCCACAGTTGAGTTATAGAGGAAATATGATCATCATTCACTTGCTTTTCTTTTAAAAGTGATGGTGATGTTGATGATTGTTGTTGAACTTTATGTTGCCGTCGCCTTGACATATTTATTGTAGATACAGAGAGAAAAAAAAAATTTTTTTAATATAAATGTTTGTTTGTAATACAATATGTTGTGTGACTTGAAATGCATAATTCCATCATCAGAGTAACCAGTCAACTTAGATCTGCAATCCTTCACATGGGTCATATTCAATATTAGTAACGTCTCTTTTAAGAGTTGTTTTAGAGAAAGAGAAGTTCTGTATTATGATAAAAACCTTTTAAATGCTTTCCAATATAATTATTCAAACCTAATCCGTCAAAACCTTTTTATCACAATAATAAATGTGAAGTACATAATAATTTGGGTGAATATATTGTAAATGACCGAGCTATGGAGAAAAATAGTTATTGGACTTTGATCATGTACTTCTTTTCTTTTCTCTCCAAGCTATTGTATTTTAGATGTAACTACCCACACATACAATGATTATAGTTACTGTCGGAATTCAAAAAGGAAATTATAATCAAAAGGTTGCCGTGTTATGTTAGTGGAAATCTATGGATTCAAGCAGGTTAGTGAACGGATCGATGGGTATCGTACAAATTATACTATTTGAGGAGTGACCGCCAGCACTTCCAACAGCAGTGTTCATCAAATTCGAAAATTACAACGGACCCCACTATAACAACCATAGAAGGGGATGATGTTGTTCCGATAACACCTATCAGACGTAGTTGGGAAGGCAAAATGGGACAACCTGTTCTCGATTTCAAGTATCAATATGTCTTGCGTGGGCTATAACGACCCACAAAAGTCAAGGCTTGACCTTGAGAAAGCCAAAATAGACATGGAAAAAAAAAGAGTTTTCGGCCGGTCTAACATTCGTAGCATTGTCACGGGTTCGTTCACTTAGTGATCTTTGCTTAATACCGTTCACAATCGATAGACTTCAACACATCAAGAACTGTAAAAAGAAAGGTCGAAGAACAAAGGTTACGTTCTATGATACCATAACAACGTAAATAAAATAAAAAAAAAAAACCAGTCCAAAAAAGCGTTGTTTTCACTTTACAATTTGTATTTTTTTTTATATGCTTTAAACTTTAACATTATAAAAGGTATGCTCTAGAATATTTGTTTCCAATTTAATGTATTTAAATGAGACGAATATTTATATTTTTTTTTTTTTCTTTTTCCCTTCGATTATAAATCAAAAAAAGCGTGATAAATATCTAAAATATAAAAGTGTTACAAATATCTATACAAAATATGTTACAATCACGTGAGCTGAATAATTACGGACATTTCTTGTAATATATAGAGTCCTCCGGACTCGATGATATTAGAATTTAATTAGATTTAGTACTCATTTTTTTTTGTATGGTCCATTTTCTCGCATGACGTTCAACGTAAATATAAATGTTAAAAAATTGAGACAATTACAATTATTATTCTAGTTCGTTTATGGTTTAATAGTTGAAGCTATATTGCTAAAGCAATGGTTAAATTTTTATTTTGTCTGTGACCCAGCAATTATGAAATCAGCGAAAATCTGCTATAATTATAATTTTATTGTTTGGATGGAAATTGTTTGGATGGAAAAATAAATAATACCAATGCTAACTAATGCTATGAGAAAAGAAATGATAAAAGTTTAAATACAGAAAAAATTTTTTTCATAACCTTTTTTTCCGAGGGGGTAAAGTTCCTCAATGTTATATATCTTTAGTGCTTCCTTGTATAACAAGTACGCTAGATGAAATTTGACTAACGAGAAAAGCTTCAGCTATATCACCTAAACATTTCCTTGTGTTATTTCCATAACTCAACCCCAAATTCTTCAACAATTCAATAAATTCTTTTCGGTGATTTATAATCGCGTCGCGACGTCCACGACCTACAACTACCAAATCTTTCTTTGTAACCATCCCCTTGCCATGTTCAATTGCTGTTTGTAGAGGTGTCCCGGAAGACATTTCTCGATAACTAATCTTGGAATTGTTTACTAATAAGCCAGTTCCTACTTTGAATAATTCTGACAGTAACGAGTCATCAGTTTCATCAGATATTTGCCGGTCAAAGTTCGAATTAAGAATATAATTTGAAGCTGTTGAAATTTGATGCGCAAGGGGTGGTCGTTGTACATCGCTTTCGACATCATCATAAACATTAAACTTGTTCACTAGTAAATCTGTCCTCTTTAACGTTGCATCATTATCTGTAGGTTCGCTTGATTTCATTATTCGCTCTACAGTGGCTGTAACATGCGGATGATTTAATAATCTAACAACAAAAGATAAAGCTTCTCTATCATCAACTCCTCCAAAGAAGGGAAGATAAATATGTATAGATGTCCCATTTGAAAGCATATGATCTGCCTTTGGGATGTCTACTCCAAGTCCTCTATCAATTAAAAAGCCGACTGTCACATTGACATCATCGAAAACTCCTTGAGCAAATTGAGCAACTTGTGGACTTGTATCTTTCTTTTCCGAATACCCAATTCTTTCTTCAATGGAATTGGCGGGATCATCAATAATAGTACCCGCACCATTCCACGGTATGATAACCATATCGGATCCTGTTTCTTTAATATTTTCAGCAACTTCTTGCGCAAAGTTTTGAATAGGAACAACCGATAGATTGGCCTTGATATAAACAAAATTCAAATAACCGAACATACGGAATATGTTCATAATCGGATCGTGCAACATTGTTTCTTCGGTTTCATTGAATTTCATCACGGTTGAAAGACGTTGTGTGAGTTCAATAATTCTCAACGCATGGACGATAAATGGTTGATTACTACTTTGATCTACTACGGTTGGTGAATTGATTTGTGGTGTGGTGGATGTACCAATTTCCTGCCCTTCATCTTCTCTATTATTTGTTGTTCTAACAGTTGATTTAGTTGGTTGCAACAATTGTATCAAGGTCATCATGGCTGGTAACCATTCAGCCTGGTTCAGTACTACCAATAAATTTCTGTGTTTGTCGAATAAAGTCTCTCCAGAAACTTTGGGAAGTCTTTTTTCAACTGATGGTTCTTGCTCGTTCCTCTTCATCTCCATCTTTTTTTGATATTCGCTTGAATAAATCCAAGTCGCCAATGGAGATGTTGTGAATGTTGTAAAGATAGCTCTGTTAAGTTAGAATCAAAAAAAAAGTTTATACATGATTTTAGAGTTATAACGTCAACTACTAATTAAAAATTAAAAATTAAAAAAAGACTTCGCCTACATTGTAACCATAATAACGAAAATCCTATCATCAATAATCCCCGCATCATATCCGATGTTAAGCACGATCAATTCTACAAGACTTTTTATTATAAAAATATGTTAAAGAGTTTTACATCTAAAATTGAAACTTTTCTATTTGCAAATTGTCGAGACCGTAAGCAAAGCAAAGTTAGACGGTTGGTTAAATAAATTTAAAGACGAACATCTGTCTGCTTACCCTTTGCAACTCATTAAAACTCCAATCGTCAAAGCTTCTCTCCATTGAAACCCGTTAAATCTTGCCATGAGACCGGCTCCAAAAATCTTTCCCATCATTGCACATGTGATAACTATAATAACCCAAAGCCACACTCTTCCATCATTTAATAAACTCAAATTGGTTTTTAACCCTGAAAGAGTAAAATACTATTTCAAACAATTTTTTTTTTAAAAAAAAATAAAATAATAATTAGTTGATATTTGCCAGTGAACCTTTTAAAAAAAAATAAGAAAATCGACATAAATGAGTGTAATCTTACGATAGGTAAAAATAAGACGTTGATCAAATCCTCAATTTTTTCCGTGATTCTAACAGCGAATCCGCCTTCATGTGGAATGATAACACCCATGATGAAGCCACCAAAGATTGCATGAACTCCAATAACACTAGTCACGAAAGCGGACGCGAGTACAGAGCCTAATGTAATAGCCATCATGATAAGGGTAGGACCATTATCATTGCTACCAGTTTTAACAATAATTTTGAGTAATATTGGACGAACAATAAAGACAATCACCAAAATCCAGGCAATGCAAAGCAAAAAAACATAGAGAGCCGAAAGGTTATCTGTCGAATGAATCAAAGAAATGACTAATGCTAATAGAATCCACGAGATCACGTCGTCATTAACGCTAGCGGTTAATGCAGCGATTCCTACAGGAGTACGAATTAATTGGAGTTCTGATAAAATACGAGCAAGGACGGGAAAAGCCTAAATAAAAAAAGAAACATTGGAATTTTTTATTTTTCTTCCCAAAATAAAAAGATTTCAATGTAAAAAAAATAAAAAAATCTTACAGTGATTGACATTGCTACGCCAATAAATAATATAAAACTTGAAAATTTTGCAGTTTTATCAGTGAATTGAGAATATAATCCGAAACCTACAGCAGATCCCAACGCGAAACATGTGATAATACCACCAAACGAAATACTGATGGCGGCTCTTGCATTGTTAATTATCGATCTTGGGTTCATCTCAACTCCAATGAGAAATAGGAAGAAAACCAAACCAAACGTTGCCGCTAGATGAAGCATAGATCTAGATTCTTCGGGGAAAATAGTATCCATATAACCAGGAATTTGACCGAATACTGAAGGACCGAGAATAATCCCACCAATGACTTCGGAAATAACACGAGGTTGACGGAAATGAGATAATGCCACGTTAAGAAGACGTGTTAAAGTAATTATCAATATGACCTGTAATTAAAACAATATAAAGATATTTGATTGAATGAATTTAAAAACATGAATAACACTTATATTACCTGAAGAATAAAAAGGGGAATAGGATTTTCGGGATTATACGCTGTGGGTATTTCACCCGATAAAATGCCACCTTCACCCATTCTTTTTGGATTGACACGTGATCAAGTTCAAAATGGGAAACCTTTATTATATTATATATATGTCGAGATGATGAGGTTTTTTTTTTTTCTTATGAATTTGAAAATTGCTTTAACGTGGAATTTACCATACTTAAATAAAAATTTAGAATCGATACTCCTTTCACAAATTAGTTGATTTTATTAAAAATTTTTGATGGAATTCTTTGATATGAATTGTGCCGCAGTTATCACAATGTTTTTGGACGGGGTCAAAAATTGATGAAAGAATTTGAGCTTAAATATGTTCAATTTATAAAAAAGATTTTGAAATTTAGAAATATCGTCGATATGACATCACATATGCATCATCTACATGTTCCCAAGATCATTTGACCTGGGCTGGGGAACCCTCTTGTCCTTACAAACATAACCTTATTTTTAAATTAAAATAACTGACGAAATGGGAAATTGGTTTGAATATTGGATCATCGAGAAAGAAAATAGTTAGTTACACACGTTACACGTGTCAAATAACCATAAAACAAATTTATCAATTTTTTCCAAAAAGCAATCTTCAATGTTACACGAATTAAATAAATTCTTTATGGATCGTTTGATTTCCATCTATATTTCAATGAAATTTAAACATCCTAAATCGGTCTTACCAATCCGAAAATTTATTTCCTCTTTGCGACGTCAAAATTCGTAAAAATGTCGCTGTTATCGTTGGATACGGTGGTTACAGTTTTCACACTAATTATCATTTCTTATGTATCATATTACTATTACAAATACTTTACAAAAAGCAATCCATTAATTGGAAATATTCATAGATACGGCATCATCTACAAAATCATCATTTAAAATTAGATCCGTTAACGAAGGATTTGATGAGCTTGTTTTTACATCAAAATGGTATCGTTTTTAATGGATTTGACACAGACGTTGATGGTATCATCAATCCAAAAATAAAATTGATTCATTGACGTGATAAGAAATTTGCTACATGCATTTCACTTTTTTTATTTCATACCAAATTTAAGGAATTATGTTCCTCCATTTATGTTTTATCGAAAAAGAAAATTGATTGGAATCTTAAAGCTTGTAAGGGAGGCCAGAAATGAGATAGATAAAGGAGGGGGACAGAACTTTAAACTCTAATCTACGTTCATTATTTTGCTATTACAAATACCGAAATGGATTCCAAGCAGATTAATAACCTTGATGAAACTTCCAGACCATTAACTGACGTATAACAATTTTGAAGTATTGTCTGTGGAATTGATACATCGGGCAATAGTTTATGTTTTATAATTTATAACCTGAGTAAACATCCTCAATATAAACAACGGTTTTATTGAAGCAATTGATGGTTTTTTACGATCGAGAAACATTCACTTACCTTGGAAGAATTCTTCCGTGAATCATTGTTCTGAATTAAAAGTTCACATCACGAAAAGAAAGGCTTAAAGAAATAGTGTCCTTTTATCACGCATTTTATTACATAATGTTTTTTAATTTTAATTTAAATATTTGAGTCGGTCAAGTTAATTCTAATAATCAAGTCACATGTTGCATTACGTAAACCTAAATTTCTTGGGAACCAATCATTTACGTCCAAATGGAGTTTAGGGGAAAAAAATATCCTCAAAGAGAAAATATATGTCTAATTCCTATTCACGATCGTCGATGCATAATTCTGAAAATCATGGGATAAACATGTGAAAAGCTAAAATTTAATATACCAAAAATTTTGCTAAATTAAATTTTTTTTTTTTTTTTTTTTATATAAAAACCTATTCCTTGTAATATTTTTTTTTTTCTCTCCCCTTTTTTTATTTTAACCAAAGTATTAAAATTTTTTTTTTTTAACAACATGGATCCTAACTACAGTGATCAAATCATACTTGGTAAATATTTTTATAGATTGACAAAGCAAATTGAACGAATTGATCGATAATTAATTCTTTTGTGATAATAAAATGATCTTAGAAATTGTTAGGGATCTTTTTTCTTATGATGAAGCAGCACATAAAAGAGTATTAGATCATTATTTCACTGATGACGCAGTTTTATCCCATCCATTCTTGACCGTTGATGGGACCCATAATATCCGTAAGGTTTTTCGTGTTTGGACTACTTTCAATCAACAAGAACCTGAATTTAAAATTAAAGAGGATGTAGTTTTCGAGTATGTTTGCCTTTAATTGTTTATATAATATATCTTTTTCACAAAACGTTGAAATTTGGGCTTCGATTAAAAATAACTTACATTTGTAGTGGAGTCACAGCCGTGATTTCCGTTAAGCAACATTTACGTCCAAGTATATTTCCCTTAATCCATTTTGTCGTACCTGCTATAACGACACTTAGGTTTCGTCAAGAATCAGATAAATTGCTCTACATTTATAGACAAGAAGATAATTGGACCCTTGAAGGACTTATTCAAAGTGTTCCTTTAGTCAATTGGTTTTATGAAAATCTCATTCGTAAGCTAGTTGTTGGACGTTTAATTATCGGGACTGGTTCTTTAATCTCTTCTGCTAAATCCTACATTAAGTAATCCCCTTATTATAGATCTTAAATTTCTGGTTTTATTTTATTTATTTAATTTTTTTTTTTATTTTTTTTTTTTATTTATTTTTTTTGAGAAAATGATAATTGCGTTGAACTTTTCGTTAAATAATTTGTGTAAATTTTTATTTTAATACATAAAAACCACGACAGCGTCAGTGGTTAATATTCAACAAAAAAAAATAAATTTCCCTGGTACATGAGAAATTCTTATTTCCTGTGTTATCATTTATAATAATACAAATTTGTCATTGTTCGTTGGTTACATTTTTGATCATTGGATCATCTGGCCGAATTAAGCTTTAGTAAACTGATCTGTGCTGTGTCACGCTGTGTAATAACGAAGTTATTTTTATCCGTAATGTGATTTGTTTTGAACATCACTAATTTTGTACCTTGTTTTCAAACATTAAGCCTCATAAAATGGCATACATAAATTTTGACTTTTAAATTCATTCAGCTGTTCTTTTCCTCAAAGTCCGCTGTTGAACTTAATATCAAATTCAAAAGTTCCTTTGATATTGATAATTTTTAACGCAAAGATGCAAGATATTGATATTGGAACGGATTTTAGTCCTTATGAACCTTATACTCATCGTTTACGTAAAATTCTTGAGGAAGAATATCCTGATGGTTCACAAGTTATTCGTGAAATTCTTCAGAATTCTGATGATGCCGGGAGCACTGAGCAAACCTTCATTTTGGATCATAATACTTATCCATCGAACAGCTTGTTTAAAGCTACCTTTAAAAATTATCAACGACCAAATTTGAAACTTGATAGACATCAAGGTCCAGCATTGTTGGCAAAAAATACCACTACCTTTGGAGATAGGGATTTTCAATCTTTGTTGAAATTGGCCGATAGTGAAAAACGCGATCAATATGATAAAATTGGAGGTAAAAAAAAATTTTTTTCTTTCGTTTATTATATTTCGCGCAGCAATGTATTCTAGTATTAATTTTTTTTTTTATTTTTTTATTTAGTGATGGGTGTCGGTTTCAATTCAATTTATCATATTACTGATTCCCCTTCTTTCATCACTGGTGATAAATACATTATTCTTGATCCACATAAATGGTGTTTTAATGGTGGCATCAAATTCGAATTTATCGCAAATAAATTGTCAGACAAATATCCTGATCAATTTGCCCCTTTTAATATCCCATGTGATAAACCATTTGACGGCACCATATTTCGTTATCCTCTCCGTACTAAAGAGGATTCTGCGGATTCGGAAATTTCTGACAAAATTTATCAACCTGAAGAAATCTTGGATATGTTTCATAAATTTTACGAACATGAAAGCATTAATTGCTTACTATTTTTAAAATATATTGAACGTATTTCTTTTTACGAATTAAAAAAGGGCGCCTCTGAACTTGAATTGCTATATACCATTCAACTGGAAAATGCTGACAAGATTCGAAAACAACGTTGTCTGATTGCGGAAAAGATTGGACCAATGATGGACGAATTAAGATTGGGTAAACTTAAAGGCAAAAATCAATTAGTTGCATCTTACGTTGCATCATTCTGCCGTCAAAAAAAAACTGATCCTAAAAAGCATAGTTCATGGTTAATTTTGAATTACCTTGATGATTTACTCGAAACGGAAGGATATTTTCAGGAAAACTTTAAAAAAAAATATAAGGGATCACAAGTTTATCCCTAACGTTGGCTTAGCCATTCCTTTTAACGATTTAAAAGATGAGGGAAAATTATTTTGCTTTTTACCCCTTCCCATCCCTATGCCCTTTCCTGTTTCCGTTCATGGATATTTCGCGGTAAGGTTTTGATATGGTTACATGATCACTATGATTTCTAATACTAAATTTATTTGATCTTATTCTTTTCTTTTAATTTTTCTAATAGGTTAATACTAGTCGACGTTCTTTATGGTCGGTTGCGGAGAATGAAGATTTGGTAATTAAATCTTTTTTATCATATTATTTTCATAAACGTAAAAATTAAAAACACTATTATGGAAATATAGGCGGTTGGTGCATTAGCAAGCACGAAAGTGTCATGGAATCAATATTTATTTGAAAAGGTATTACCCAAAGCTTGGGTAAAATTTCTTTGCGAGATTTTTCTTAACGTTCCTAATATTCAGTCTGAAGATATATCTAAATTCTGGCCAATAATTAAAAGAGGCACATCAAGTGTCACGTATACTTTTTGCAAGGATCTATTGCAAAATGTCATAGAAAATCTTGGTGTTGAGGATCATGTGTTCAAAGGACCTCCTTCCATTGGAACATTACCTGAAGTTTTAGCAAATTCATATGATGCTTCCTCATTCAAAGGATCCCAATTTTATTGGTTATCAATTTCTAATGGATATTTGGAAGATGAGAAATCATATAATTCTTTGATTGAAATAATTAGAAATATTGGATTCCCTGTTATGTCAGCATCTCCTCTCATAATTGAAGCCTTGAAAAATTCTAAGCATAAATACTCGCTTAAATTTTTTTCTCCCACCATTATTCGTAATTATTTAAAACATAATCGTGATAGATGGCAAGATAAGTTGTCAAGAAGTGACGTTTTACTATTATTTGAGTATGTATTAAAGGACAAAAATTTTGAAGATTTGGAAGGTTTTAAAATGATTCCGCTTGCGGATGGTACGTTTGGTACTTTGCAATTCGACGATTCTTGTGTATATATTGTTCCCAATAGAGACCATGAGGATGATGAACTTAACCTTTTCGAAAATCAATTGAACAAATTTATTGATAAATCGATTGGTTACGAATTGTATATGAGTTTGTACAGGTATGCAGAGGCTGGATGGAAACTCAATATTAAGGTCTTGGATGAAAACGTCGTTGCCAATATGATTAAAACATCGTTGAATTTTGCAGAAAATGCAAATTCTGAAGAGATACCAATGTCAAATCATCGTGAATGGATTTATAAATTATGGAATAGCCTGAGAAATAGAAATTGGGATTTGAGAAGATTTGAGAACGTTCATTTGATTCCAACAAGTCGCTCTTTTCTCAGAAAGTTGTGTACTCCTAAAAAAATTTTTTCCGCTCGAACGACTTTAACTTTTAATTTTGAAAAGTTTGGTACCGTTTTCATTGAAGATGAATTTGAAGAAATTGCCGAATGGAATAAGTAAATACTTCTGAATTTAAACTACCTTGCATTATGATTTAAATTTAAACAAACTAAATACCATTTCTACTTTTTGTTTTTATTTATTATCTTTATTAGGTTATCTCCATATATTATGAAGCCTAACAATATTATATCGGTTCTAAATTCTCTCAAAGTCGATAATTCATTTCCAGAAAATGTAAATCACGCGTTACACGTTGACGATGTATCGGCGCTCGTTGAATATTTATCAAATAATTTACGATTTGTTAATAAGAAGGACCTGGTGCAGAATCTTGTTAAAGTTATTAAGCATCTTCCGATTTTTACCAAAGTTGATCATACTTCACCAGTTCCGTTGTCGCCTGGAAATACCAATTGGTATCTTCTTCCTCGTAACGAAGAAAATTCATATGGTAAAATTATCTGTCCAAGCAATAAAGGAGAATTTCTTAGTACAAGTTCACAAAATTTACGTTATATACTGGAAGATATTATTAAGATTCCACGATTAACTTCACAGATTTATTGGCAAAAATATGTAATACCGTATCTCGGGTCACAACCGCGAGAAGTCTTAGACACAGTAATCGATATTCTTTTTGATATGTTACCATCCTTACATGATGATGCAAATTTAAAAGTTGCTCTTAGAAAAACTTCTTTTGTACCTGTTGGTACACATCAAATGTCGCAGCATCAACAATTGCCTGCTATAATAGAGTTAGAAAAACCAACAGGATTATTTGATCCAGAAGTAAAGGCTGTGGCTTATCTGTTTTTTGAAGACGAACGAGTCTTTCCTGCTGGCAAATATTCGTTTTCTAAAAAGTTCCTAACGGGTTTGAGATTATTAGGATTGAAAACATCCCTTTCTTCAAATGATGTGATTAATCGAATTGATGCTATCGTGGAACGAAAAAAATCTAACGTTCAAGATGATTTAATTTATTACAATGCACTTAGACTTTTCGAATATATTGACAATAATTGGGATCAGTTAAATAACTCATTATTGAATACAATTTTAAAACAAGAATGGATCCCTACGGTTGATAAATACGGAAAGAAATTCTTCTCGAAACCTCAGGATTGTTATTGTCAAAAGGATAAAGATTTAGTTTGTTTATTTGCTCCAATACTTGAATCTGAGGTTAAGAACAACAAATTTTTAAAAGATTTGAAATGGAACACATATCCCGATTTTGAAAAGGTTATAAAACAGTATGAATTATGTTACGATGGGGTATCAAAAATGCAACCACCAAAGAATTTGGAAAAGATTTGTTACGCGATTTACAAATATATGAATGAAATTTGTCAAGCAAATAATAAGAATTCAAAGGAAGATTTCAATAAGATGAAGATGTTTTTGGAAAACAAACCGTGGATTTTGTATAGAAAGACATTTTATTCGGTTGATCAAGTTGTCTTTCGTCTTCAAAAAGAATTTCAAGTTGAAAATTTCTTAATCGTTGAACTTCCAATAGGATATACAAGTGAATTCATGCCTTTGTTTAAAACTATGGGAGTTCGAGAAGAGGTCGGAATCAAGGACTTGATATTGATTATTAAGAATATGAGTATAGAAAATATAAACAGGAAATTATCAGAAGACGATATCTTTCAAATATTACAAATACTTGAACAAATTTCCAAAATACAGAGAGGTGCTAGGAGAGGAGGAAATAATCCGGAAAACTTGAATGGATTATTAATTCCAAGTAACAATAATGAACTTGTGAACTTGCATGAAATTTATTTTAATGAAATGGGAGATAGAATTGACGAAAAAAAGAAGAGTGAATATATAATTACTCATGACCTTATAACCCAGGACGTCGCTAAAGAATTGGAAATTCAACATTTAGCAGGAAAAATCTATGGTAAATACAGTATATAGTTGTGTTTTAAAATCATGTTTGCATTTATCTAATTTCATCTTTTATCTTATTACTAGGTATAAATTACGAAGATATTAATTGGGAGCCATATGAACAAGGTGAAAAATTAACTACCAGAATAAAAAACATCATTAAGGTAACAATCGATTTTAATGCTTTATTTATTATCCGTAAATTTTTAAAATTGTTAAATTATTATAATGTTATTAGGATTATCAATTAAGTCGATTGTTTGCAGAATTTCTTCAAGTAAGTAAAGTAGTTTACAACCCTTTCAAAATAAAGATTATTCTAAATGGTTTCTACAATGTAGAATGCAGATGATGCTAAAGCCACACGGTTTTCAGTAATAGTAGACGAAAGACCAAAGTTTCAACACGAAGCTTCTAAAAAATCTTTATTATCAGACGAAATGGATGGTTGGCAAGGTCCTGCAATATGGATATATAACGATGCTGTGTTTTCCGAGGATGACTTTCAGGCTTTGATTAAACTTGGAGTTGGAGGAAAATCTCAAGATAACACTAAAATTGGAAGGTTTGGGTTGGGATTCAATTGTGCTTTCCATATTACAGATTTACCAAGCCTTGTTAGTGGAAAGCATATTGTATTCCTAGATCCACATGCAAAATTTCTTCCATCAATAGGGTACCCTCCCATAAAACGAAAGGGCTTTCGAATTAACTTTATTGAAAAGCTATTTAAGAGGAGCTTTCCAGATCAATGTTATCCTTACGAGGCGATAGAGGGTTGCGATTTCTCAAAAGAATTCAAAGGAACATTATTCAGACTTCCACTTAGAACGGAAAAAAGTGAAATTTCGAATCGTATTATAGAAATAAAAGAAATTTTGCAATTATTTGATAGTGTCCAGGGTAATAAAGAGATGATTTTTTTAAGGAATATAGAATCATTTAATCTATATAGTATGAAAGAACAAGAACAAGCTCCTCAACTAATATGGCAAGCGCAAATTAAGATAAGTAATAATCATCGCGAGATTCGTAAAAGCGTAACTGATGAATTTCAGATATATCAGATTACGTTAGATATTAAGAAATTTGATGAAACAGAAAACGAGAATGTTTTGGAAATATGGGCAATTTGTACAGGAGGACATGAAAAAATCAATTCAGAATTTGAAAATTTCTCGAACGAAAATCAGCTCAAGGTAATCAGAGAATTTTATAATTATTTTAAAATATAAGTAGTACTTGAATAACCCATTAAATAAATCCAATTTCCATTAATAAAGCCGAGAGGTGGGGTTGCTTTATTGCTCGCTAGGTCTAATGAAAAATCTTGGAAAGAACTATATTCTGAATTGGTAAAGTATTTATTATTTACCGGTATTCTGCAATTTGTAATTTTGATTATTAACGTTAATGTATGAAAAAAATTTAATATATGCATTGCAGTTTCCAAATCCTCCCAATCTCGAAGGCGAAATCTTTTCATACTTATCTCTATCAATAGTTACCAATTTGGGTGTCCATTTAAATGGAAATTTTTCTTTATCTAGTTCAAGAAGTAATGTTCTACAGTCCGAGAAAGATTTCTTGCAAGCTGATTGTATTGACGCGAAATGGAATCAATATATCCTAAATGAAGTTTTGCCTGATTTGCATGCTAACCTAATAGGACGTATTGTGGAGCTTGAGGAAGCTAGACGCAAGAAATTTATTACAGATTTCACGCCAAACACTTTAAAACATTATTGGCCAATTAAGAACAAATTAACTATGGGATTTTATAAAGATTACGGATTAAAAGTTATTATAAAGTTATGTCTTGGTGAGCATAGAATTTTCTGGACTGAAGCTGATGGCGGGAAATTTGTTTCATTACAAACAGTTAAAATTTTTGAGGGAAAAGAACCAAAAATTGTGGATGTATTGACCAAGATAGGAGTACCAGCAGTGAAACTTGAAGATGACAAGCTTGATCTGCTTAAGTCTGCTAGATCTAATAATCTTTTAAATTACTCACATGTCAGTGGACAATTGGTTTGCGTGGAATTACAAAAGAAATTTTTACTCTCAAACTCTGAGAATGCGAACGATATTTTTCAGGATCACGATTTATTATTCAAATTTCTCGAGTTTATTTTTATTCAGGATAAATGTTTTGACAATCTTGACGGATTGCCATTAATTCCGTTGAGTGATGGTTCTATTGGAAAATTTGGTGAAGTTTATTACATTGGTAAACCAAAAGTTCAAAATTTGTTCCCGAAAGTTGGTCCATCAAGATTCGTCTCGGATAAATTACCAAAAGAACTCGTGAATATTATTAGATCGAATCATTTTCCCATATTTAAACAAATTAAAGAGGTTGACGCCAATGCCGTTTTGGATCTTTTGTCGTTAATGTATCTAAATCAAGAGGATGAATGGGATTGGAATCCTGATTCCAATGAAATACCAAATGGGACATGGCTCGGTGAAATCTGGTTAAAATTTAATTCAGCCAAATATATCGACTTTGAAAAGCTTTCGAAATTTCCCCTTTTACCAATTATAAAACCTTACCAAAAGCTCGTTCGACCTGACAGCGAAAACCCACCTTTATATATACCTGAAAATGGACATATTTTATATCACGTATTAGTTAAGCTCAAATTACGGTTCACTGATATGAATATTGTTCATAAAGACCTCTATAGATGTGTATTGCAATGCACTCCAATAAATATTATTAATTCCTTGGGAATGACGCGCGTTAAACTTAATTTAACCATGGACGAATTATTCGAAGGTGGTAATCTTTCACTGAAAGAATATAAAAGATTTAGAACATTTATCAACATGAATCTTGAAGAGTTATTAAGTAAGTGAATAATTAAATTTATGTGTATTATAATTATAATAATTGCAATTTAACGTTTGTACATTTTGTTTATTAGAATATGGCGAAAAACAAAAAAAATTTATGAAAATTCTTCGTTCTTTGCCAATATGGCCAGTACATTCTTGCGACAAGTTTATCAGTGCCAAATCAGGAATTCTCATTCCCTATAATCTTCCAGTCTTTACTTTTCAACAAGATATTGATTTCTACGAGTGTGATGAACTTGATTATAATACGCTCTTTAACTTAAATGACGAACCCATGAGTGATTTAGAGTATATTAAATTTATTTTCGAACACGAACATTTCCAATATTACATGAAACCAGTTCCCCAAGTATATATAAATTTCTTGCAGAATATTTTATTCTCTGGGAATCGTGAAATTGAGAAATATTTTAAAACAAGACCAATAATCCCTAATAATTCACTCAATGCTTTGGTGAAGGCTAGTGATTTATATGATAGATCAGTTCCTTTGTTCAACAAAGTTTTCGAAGATACTGAAAAACTTATACCAACAGAATTACATGACATCGTTTTTCTTGAAGCTCTTGGAAGAATTGGCCTTAAGCGTCATGTGAATGATAATACTTTCATTGAATGCGTACAAGAGATTGAATCACAAATCCGACGAGGTAAATCTTTGATTATAGTTAAAGATCGAGCAACGTATGTAGTAGAGTATTTATATATGCACTTTGAGAAACTAAGTTTCCCAAAAGTTCAATGGGAAAAAATTAAAAATATTAAATTCATCCCATCAGAAAATCTTCAAAATTCATTTTATGAGGAGGCGAAAGAAACTTTGGGATTTGAAAGTTTTGCGGTACTTTGCTCACAGAGATATAAGGAAGTGTGTTGGACACAAAGACCTTTATTTGAACAAACCGTTGAGCCCACTCATTTTTTCAATAAACGTTTTCCAGAAATTGGACATCCATCTATTGATGACATCATTGAACATTGGTTCATCGTTGTGGATAATATACCCAAATCAAAGTTATGGAGATCTCGCGAAAGGTATAGAGAAGAGGTAAAACGTATAATCAAAGAAATTTATAAAGTTATGAATATGTATTCACAAGTTAAAAGAGAAGAAGAGTATATCAAATCGAAAATTAATGTTCATGAGAAGAAGCTATTCTTGAATGGGGAAGATGCATTTAATGTAAAAAATTGGGTAGAAGGAAAGAAACTTGCATTTAATTTACAAGACAATAATAAAGGGGGAACTCATGAAAAAGTCGAAGATTGTTTAATGCCTTACAGGGATTTATTAAGGTGCGCTGGAGCCCTTGAGGAAAAAGTTATAGACATACCAAATGAAAGGTTCATAAATGATCAAAAAGACGTGTTACTTAACGCTTTATTGGATGAACTTGTAAGATATGAAAATCATGATGTCATTTTTATTGTTGGTAAAGAGAGAGAGAGGATTGGTGCTAGCAGATATGTGCTATCGGGTAAGTTATCGTGTTTATTAAACTCCTTTAAATTTATTTGTTCTATGATTTCTTATTTTTCAGATTCTTCTCTTTTCTTTTCATAGCTGCATCACCACATTTCAAAAGAATGTTTTATGGTTTAGGTCAATCAGAAACAATTAATAAACCAATCGAAGTTCCATTAAGTATTGAGCCAGATACGATCAGGGTGCTTCTTCGTTGGCTATACGGGCAACCTTTTGAAGAAGCAAAAAAGTCGGTTTTAACAGGATTTTACTCAAATGATTTATCATTTCTTATCAATCTGTTAGAGGCAACTCATTTGTATCAAGTTGTTTCACTCAAAGATAAAGTAGAAGATACTATTATGGGAAGTCGACTTATTAATGTCCGTAACGCGTATAACATTTTAAAACATTCAGATAAACACAATGCACAAGAATTAAAGAAATACTGTAGAAAGTATATTCAAGCAAATAAGGAGCTTGTTAAAGAGCAGATGATACGCGACTCAAAATCTTGAATTTTTACAGACATGTTACAAATGTTTGAGTTTTTATCGTAATTTTTAAACATTGTTTTTTTGATATCTTGTTGAATGTGATTTTTTCAATGTATGTAGAATTTTTTATGAGATTAAATTCCGAATAAAGGATCAATATTTCGACCGTATATATTTATTGACATTTTTAATATATTCAATGATCTAATTGATAATAAGATTCGCTGATATCTTGTAAATTTAAATACCTAACGGAAACCTTGATGCCATCATCACAATAATACTAATCAGGACTGTGAAATCTCTCGGCGCCAATCAAATTATTATAAAACAGTTAGAACCAATCAAAATCATACATACTGTATATTAATTTTCTTTACCAATGGGAAATTACGTAACATTAATTCATCTTTTTTAATAAATACCGATCTCGAGTAATGATAAAACCATTTTTTTCATGTACTGCTTATCTATATTATTTGCTGTATTACGTCACTACAAGCCACCAAAAGTTTATGCAAGAGTATAAACTTTCCAAATTTTTCATTGATCTGATTAAACAAAACTTGCATTATGTTTCGGTATCTATTTTCAAATGTTCGAAGAACCTCAACATTTCCTATTCGCAGAACCAGAACCTCAACTCCTGGTAGAACCTCAAAATTTCCTAGTACTCGTAAATCTTTAACACTTCCTGGTAGAACCTCGGCATTTCCTGATTCAACTCGCAGAACTTATACCGTGTTAAACCAAAAGGTTACTTACACGCTAAAAGAATTCCTAACAGAATACGAAAGGAGAGCAAAAGAAGCTAGCGCAAGAATGGAGAAGTTTATTAATGTAAGTATTTCATTTTTTATTTCCCTTTATAAATCTGAATAAGTTTGCAAATATAATCTAACAGATTTTGTAATTTATGAAGGATAAAATCGAAAGCCTTATCTCAAGTGTAAATGTAAGTATTTATTTTTTATTTCCTTTTATAAATCTGAATAAGTTTGCAAATTTAATCTAACAGATTTTGTAATTTATGAAGGATAAAATCGAAAGCCGTATCTCAAATGCTGAAAATAAGATGTTGTTGGGGCCATAATTATTGACTGGACGAAAGTAATAATCGAAAAATTTTATGATAAAGAACAGAAGAATAAAGAAAGTCAAGAAAAGAAATAATTTCTTACACGATAAATAACCTATAATCATGGAGGGGTGGTAGTATTAATTTTTTTCCGTAGTGATACGTTCACAAATCAACTTTGCAATCTGATTTTTAAAAATTTGTTGGAAAATTAAAACCTTTGAGGAGGATTAATTGCTCAAATTTTTTTTTTTCATTTGCTGTATTATTTTTATTGATTTTAACATGTGGGTTGATTGCTAGGAAAATCAGGTTCCGGGAATTTTTTAACAAAATTGAGATTTTTATTGCATTTTAGTTTTTGATGTTATTAGATTAAAATGCATTAAGCTCTTAATTTTAGTCAAAAATTTCTCGGAACCTGATTTTCCTAGAAATCCTCCCATGTGATCATTTCAGATAATCAGATTAAAAAAGTGAACTGCTTATAACACGACGAAATCATTACACTTGTGCTCTGGACTTAACAATAGTTTCTCTAGTATACCGAAATTCAATATACCAATATATATTAAAAATTTGACATAATAATATTTTATTCCTCCACTTTATATGAGTGTATAAATATTGATTTTCATATTAAAAAGTATTCTAAAGAAAAAAAAACTAGTTAAATAAAGAAAAACATAAAAATTATTTCTATTAAGGAAAGAGATAAAAAAAAAAAAAAAGATAAATATGTCCAAAAGAAAGAAAAAAAAACAGGAAAATATGTGTCAAAATGAGACTTACCAAATTGAAGATTCCAAGAAAAAAAAAACTGCAAAATATTAAAGAAATAGAGTTAGAAATAGTTGAAATAATAAAAAAAAAACTTGCCTTAAGAGAAAAGAATAGCGGTAAAAGAATAGTGAAAAAATTTATGTATAATAATAATCAACAAATAAACAAATAAAATAAGGCTAGGATAAGATGTTTAAAACCCTGAGTGCAGCCCAATTTTACTAATAACCTTTAGGAAAAACACGTGATTTTTTACTTTTGAATAAACTCCTTCAGGAACACCATAAAAATTCCTTAGATACGTGATTTTAGGTACACGTAATGTAGCTTAGTTAAATATATCAATAATAAAATAAATCAAAATATTAATTTTCTTAATACAAACACTAGTTGAAATCAAAAAATCAGACATATAAAAAATCTGCTTAAAATTGGCAAATTATCAAAAATTGGCCTAGCCGATTGGCATACATTAAGAATCAGCCAAAATTTAGCTAAAATTTGACCTATCTTATTTATAACCAATTGATATACTTGTAATATATCAAAAATTGGCTAAAATATGACTTACCTTATTATAGCCAATTGATGTCTGATTGGAACGATTATATTATTTCTTAGGTATAATGTTATTATTATTCCTAAAGTATAATAGTTTTATTATACCTAAAAAATAATATTATTATCATTTCTTAAGAATGATGCATTTATTATTTCTTAAGTATAATAATTCCTAAGGAATAATGGTATTATCATACTTTAAAGATGATGATTTTATAATACCTTAAGGATGATAGTTTTATCATTCCTTAGGGATAAGTTTTATTATTCCTTAAAGATAATTATTCCTAAGGAATAATAGTTTTATCATTCTTTAGATATGATAGTTTTATCATATTGTTAACGTATAATTCTTGCAAACTACAACTGTTAGACGGGGTGTTCGAGCTGTTTATTCTTTTTAATTGAGCAGTAATCTTTCAACAATTAATGAGGTTTATTCAGGCTGTTTATCAAAGTATTTATACTATTTCATCAAGCAGTAATTCAACAGATTGCCAATGATTTATATTTATAAAATAATGTATTTATTTACGAGTAAAAATAATAAAAAGAAAAGAAATAGAAGAAAATAAGAAATAAAATAAGAAAAGAAAAGAAACAATTTACTAAAACTAGAATGTAACGCAGTAGGCCAGTTGCCTTAAAAACTACTAAAACTAACTTGTCGAGTTTCTCTCTGTCACTCTCTTTATATGAACTAAAAGGCTACCTATTTATATAAAATAAATTATATAGATGAATATAACTAACATGTCTAATATGTCAACCATGTCTAACATATTAACTATGTCTAATATATTAACTATATCTAATATGTCAACTATGTCTAATATGTCAGCTATGCCACATATGTCTGACATATCATATATATCACTTA
>CAJVPQ010000085.1:0-40578 GCA_910591825.1 Funneliformis caledonium
TTGTTACGTCACACAAATATAAATCTTTTTAATATCTGTTTATTTTTTTTATTAAGGGAAACAAAGCTTTATTCATTATGCCAAAGAAATAGATCTTAATATTTATAACACCCAGCTATACTCGAAGTAGAAAATATTAATGATAGATATGATGTAATTTTAAATCATATTTTTGTAAAAAAAAATAAAAAAAAATGTTAATTTATTTAAATTAAATTATAAATTATATACCGAATATCCACATTTAACTATGATGGCTAGAGATTATCTTGCAATTACAAAAACAATAAATTATCGATTATTAAACATTAATTATTATATTTTTGTAATAAAGCAACAAATGTTCCAGTAGAACGGGCTTTTCTGGCGGAACTAGTCTAATAAAAACCAAAGGTTGTGATCTTGAAGCTAAAACAATTCGCGCTTGTATGTGTTTGAAATCCGGTGGAAAAAGATGTAATAAAAAATAATTAGTATTAATGCACAAGCAAAAAAAAAAAAAATTAAAAAAAAAATTAAAAAAAAATTAAACTATATCGGCATTAATATTACCCTTGAAAATTCGAATCGAATCCGGGTTAAACAATAATCGGGACAATGATCAAGTCGAGTCGATATCAATAAAAACAATTTACCAGACATAGTCCAGGGTGCCATCACCACACACAAGTTAAAATATTAAGCCAAGATGTTAGCGAATAATAAAACGCTTTATTAATCTTTAATTTACTTCGATAAATTTTAAGCAATAAAAACTTTTCGCTAAAATAAAATGCACATGCTTAATTTCTAATATCTTTATACAGTGATTTAAGCACCGACATATCCAGTATCTATGAGAGATCGTTAAAAAACGTTTCCTAGTATTTAAACCGTTTTAAAATCTTTTCTGGTATATTCGTTTTCTGCTTTGCATCTTGAATATTTTTAAATGGTCTTTTCGCCATAATTTCTTCTGCTCGCTTTTTACCAACTTGGCTCACTAACTGTAGTTGTGCACGAACTGCATTATTTATATCCGGAGGGCCTTCAACTGCAAAGATAAAAGCACGTCCAGAAAAAGCACCAAAATATTGGTTCCAATTCTGTTTGTTTACAATTCCAGAATTTTGTGGAAGCTCAATATCAAGGTCTTTAGTTGTTATTAATATAAAAAAATCTTTTTTAGATGCTGCTTTATTTCTTTCTACAATATAGTTAAAAGTCGAATGGTCATTCAAAAGTTTGTATTGCTGGACTTCGTTTTTACTGTCAGGCAAATCTAACCCAATAAGTGCATCTCCGTGTGGAGCAGATGTTTTATTGATGATACAATGGGTGCATTCTCGAATATCAATTGTGTTGTGTTCACATTCAATATACCATCGCTTGGAATTTGTTTGAGTAGTACGTGTATCAATTTTCCGACTTGAAATATCCAAATGTAGGTGATGGTTTTTGTATTTGATATCACAGTTCAATTTAGCTCCACGATGTATATCTGATATTGATACTATTTCGCCTTCATCAATCATTCTAGACTTTAAACAACGAAAGTTAGCATTAAAAATCTCAAAGTTCTGCCAAGTGCAATATCCCGAAGCTAAGCATTTGTCCTCTTTTGATAGGTGCTCCTGATAGTCATCGAATCTCCAGTATTGAAGGTCAGGTGCCCTTTCATCAAGAAATTGTTCGGCCATAACCCAAAGCCACATGTATGGCATAACAAGATAGCCTTCGTCAGAGTTGCCCATTTTTTCAAAATGGAACATACCAGTACGAGTGATTTCATCAGGTGTTAATTTTGTTCTATTTGTAATCGGTCTATAATTACTTAAAGTTGTATGAGTTAGTACTGCTCTCACGATCTCCTTCGCATCGTTTGCATCGTATGAAAAGGCTCTCTTATATCGGTATTTGAGCTGATTATGAAAATTTTCCATAAAATTACTGTTTTTAATGTTATTATTATTGGTTAGAGTTTGTTGCAGAACTTCTAATTCCCTCCCATGTCCACCACAATCTCCGACTAGGAGGCGTATGATAGAATTGTCAATTTCAAAAACGGGATTGGAAGCTATAGTTGGAGGTTTCAGGGGCGAAACTGGTAGGAATACACGATATCTTGACGATTCAGCGAGGAAGAATTCTATTGGTCCTGTCGTTGTCATCGTACAACATGTGATACAAAATATGTTTTCCAACGAAAGTTCACCGATGGTTGTCAAAGTTTTATAGAATTTAGATTCTTTATAAAGGCCATCGTCTTTACTTTCTATCATATTTTGCATGCCATCAATTACTAATATGAAGGTAGCACTCTCCAACTCTTTGTTTTCATATATTGCAACCAAATTCAAAACATCCCATGGGGATGTTAACTCATATCTGGCAATTACAGTGTCCAATCTCTCTTCAAGAAGTTGGAAGAGCATTCGAGTAGCAATAGCCACATAACTATCCTTTTCAATAGGTCTTAAGCTATGACCATTTTCAAGACTAACATAAAATACCCATGCTTTCTCAAGCCGACTTTTTAGTTCAGGATCAGATATAATTTTCAGTGCTGTTTGATGTAATTCGGTTGCATTACGGGACTTTCCGGTTCCAGGCCCAGAAACGAAAAAGTAAAATGGTATCTCTGTTTTGTCTCTAACATTTTCCTTAAATTTTTGATAATGTTTCTTGATCGTCCCTTGCAACATTTCACGCAGATCTTCGTCCAATTGGTAATCCCATTGCGAACCAGTACTGGAAAGCAAGGGTATTGGCTTTTTGTACGGTAGTCCTGGTAGAGCAATGGAACGCGAATCAGTCTTAATGTTAGAAAAAATTGAGTTTTCATCATTACATACCAGTGGGAAATGCTTCAGCGACTTTTAATTTTTGTACTAAATCATACAAAAAAAACCAGTTAGTGCGTCACGCTTTGTTAACCTATCACTACGACGCAAAGCTTACCATCTAAATTGGGTTAGGAGACCAAAAAAGGCAAAGTTATTTAATGTGCACGAAAATTCAAAAAGTCGTACACGTAACTTTTAGAACATACCGGTCTTCAAGAAAGTCTTCTTTATAAAGTCAAGTTTCGCTTCAGGCATTTGGCAAGTATCAATAATACTTAAAGCTTTATCTATTTCATTAGAATTTTTATAAAAGTAAGAGCGTAGTGTAGTCTTTTCCTTGTCAGTAAAAGCGAGACTATTAATTATTTCATAAATGTTTGTCATAGACATTTTTGCTTTTTTGTAAAAAATTCTTCTAGAAACAAGAGATGAGAGAATAAAATTTGCGTTCCTTATATATCAAACTTTCTTAAATACAAATTTCCATAAACCTTCTATCAAAACATTCATCACGTCACGACGTGACGTCTATATCAGCCACATCACGTGAATCATCCAATATAATTTTATACATATTTAATATTTTATTGAAAGGTATTTCCTAATTTTTTGTGACTATTCAAGATTACATTGGTAGTCTCTATGGTTAATTTCTTTGCTAATGCTTATTTCCAATTAGTTCGGATATCATTTGATGAAGATGAAGAAAAAAATGATGTGATCAGAAAAATCCTTGCCAATTGTTGCAATATTATAAGCGATTTGCTTGAAGATATTTCGCGTAGAAATTCATAGTAAATATATAAACTTTTTCATTAATTTGTGACATTGTAAACTTTTTTTAAAAAAAAGTTATACATCATATTATATTGTATTGGTATTCCAGGTAAGAAAAAATAATAATCACAATTCCTTGTCACAATTTCGCTTAAGGAGTAAGACAATGCTGATGTCGATCAATTTACAAAGATTATAATTGAGATTAATTGGAGAAAGTTTTATCAAAATTAAGAAATACAAAATAATCAATTGTCTCACTAGGCGCTTTGTAATAGGTAGGATTAAGAGAAGATATACTATCCAAAACAAAAGCAAAACAAGTCTATTTATACAAAATTCTATCGAGTTAACGATACGATACAATTATTTCGTAAAAAAAGATCATTGAATCAGGGTTTCGTAATTCAATCAATTAATCAAAGCGGAATTCTATCTAGAGATAAGATACGATTCTTTCTTAAAAAGATCAAGAACTTTGTGACTCGGATCAATGCAGAAATTGCCAATTCTCACGATTTACATTTCGATTAGAACTTGACCGGAAATTGATTGTGCTCTAAGTCGATATGTAGATGAATTGTGTAACCAATTATAATCATTTCAAGTTTTTATTAAAAATGTTGATGATAAATTGATTCTAGACCTATTAGTGAATGCTTAAGTAAGATTTATCATCATTATTATTTTTTTAAAAAAATGAAAAGTGATGATTACTGTATGTGAAGCGTTTGCATTTCATAATATTTTGTGGTGTGAACGAAATAATTTGAAAAACCAGCGTATGTACTTTAAAATTAATTAAATCAACTATTTAGGCCGGGCAAAAAAAATTTTTAGATTCTCGTGACATAAAATTTTAAAATTGATACGGTCACCCGGTTTTTTTTTTTTATATATAAATTTTTTTTATAAGTATTTTATATTTTGTTTTGTATTACGCAAATAGTAAGGTAAATGAAGGATATTACTATTATTGTTGTGAGTGTTATATGACAGTTTCTGAAAAAAAAAAAAAAAACGTGCTAAGAATATCAAGTTTCAAATTACAAAAAAATCACGAAAATAGTATGTTTAATTTTTTTATAATAAAGTATATGCTATTACGATTTTTCATTATATAAAGTCACGTGATATATAATTTTACTATAAAAAAAAAATTCATGAGATTTTGTAAAAATTGAGGCGGTCGGTCACGAGAATTTTTTGTCCGGCCTTATATTTCATTTGTTTTTTTTTAATGAGTGGCTAATTCATTTCATCTTTTATGTATTTGCGAACACAATAGGCTAACTGCAAAATTCTTGAAGTTTCTCAAATTTTAAAATTTATTGAACTTGAACAAATATTTGGTTGCTGTGAATTATTATTTACATAAGCATCATGAAATCGAAAATTTACCTTATATTATCAGTTTTAAAAATGACCTTTTATAATATTTTCTAGAATATATTGATATAGTTGATAATAGTAGTATAATCGTTGCAAATACTGAATTATGTTCCTTCAAGCAAATGTAGTTCGTTCATCAAATAATAAATGCTTCTTAGCGAGTTGTAATCACTTACTTAAATTAATTAATTTTTTTAATAAAGATTCTTAATGCACAAGTTAGCATAGTGAATTGATACAAAATGTTGAAGGAGCTCAATAGTTTTATAGTTATTATTCTAGATTTATTGAATCCTTCATTGACGGAACCGATTGTTAGTTTATTGTAAAATTGTTAGTTAAAATCTTCGTACACATCGATAAGAGATTTATTTATCTTTACAACGAACATAAATTGAATGGTCACTAAATTATATGGGTGTTCAATTCAATTCAGAATTGTAGACCTAACACTATTTTATGAATATACTTTTCGTATATTTCATCATAGAATCTTATAAAGGAATGGAAAGCAAAAATTAAACTACATGGAGATTTCGCAATGAGCAATATTTTACAGACGTGAGAAATTAATTTTAATTCCTTTTATTTATTTATTTATTTGATTTTAACTAAATCTACTATATGAAGACCATTTTTCAATTTACAGAAAATTAATTTTATATTTTACATATTTTTTTAAATAAATCCCTAAATTTGATTATATTAGTTTTAATAAATAAAAGTATGAATGACTCTAATTTTCCTTTTTTTAACTTTAACGTAAAAAAATATTACGAATTAAATAAGCTTAAATGTAAATAAATAATCAGATTATGGATAGTTTAAAGATATTATCTAGCTTTATATATTATTAAATATAAATATATTTGTTTAACATTGATACCATATGAAGTTAATTCTACTGTACCACATGAATTGATAAAGATTTATGTTATTAACAGTTTTCATATTTAATATTTTAATATTTATTATTATTATTTACTTTATTATTTATTATACTATATATTATTACTTGTATTTATTTAGTGTTATAACTTATTTTATATTAAATAGCATTAGATAGTGATCTAAATAGAATAGAAAATTGTTCTTGTAAAAGAATAAAGAAATAACAGTGATAACTCAATAGTTTAAGTTAAAGACTTAAAATCTAAGGTTAAAAATTGCTAAAATTACAATCTCTATAATAAAGTATCTCTTTCTAAAACTATATATATTAATATTCTTCAATATGTCATTATATTTATTATTATTATAATTATTAAAGTTATTTACTCATCTATATTATAAACTTAAGGCTAATTATAATAAGTCTTGTTTTATAATAACTTAGTAATTTCTTACAAATTACTCCCTATTATTAAGTTATGCTAGTTTGATAGATTGAGCATAGGATTAATAACATACTATAAATTAAATATTAATAAATAAAAAATATTACATATTAAAACAAATTATAAAAAGTATACTAAATAGAATTGAAGTATTAAGTATAATATAAAGAATATTAATTATATTTGCATTAAAAATTCTTAAATTTTCTTTAGCTAATGAATACTTTTTTGAGAATAATATATCTAATAACAATAATAAATTAATTAATATAAATATATTTATTAAATAATTCTATCTCAAATTTTTTTATTTTATTTTTACTTAATTTTTTAAAAAAGTGTTCTAAAAATTTCTAAAAATTAATTAATTTTTCTTATTATACTTTACTAAATTCTTATTATTCTTTTTTTACTTAAGCTCTGAAATTCTTTATTTCTTATTATTTTTTTAATTTAATAAATATTTGCATTTAATATCAGTTCATAAAACTTGAATTCAATTATAAAAGATTAAAAAAATGATCAGGTTTATGATTAAATTTTGAAATTGATAATATAAAAAAAGTAAAATATTTTCTTTTTTATAAATAAATTATTTGCATTCATATAATCATTAAATTAAAATAATTTTTTTTCATATATAAGATTGTTAGATGAAATCTAAAGATTTTACAAATCATCTAAATGGAAAAAGGTAAAATTTAGTAAAGTTATATTAAAATTTTATTAAAAAATCTGTGAAATTTTAAAAAAAATAAAAACTATATCAAAGTTTATAAAAATGTGAAACTATATTAAAAAATTAGCAAAACTAAAATTTAGATATTTTACTAAATTTAAAATGAGTTTAGATAATTAATTTTATTTATACACCTATTTATAAAATATATAACTTAAAATTCAAATTAATAATAATATTATAAAATAAGAATCAAATGTTTTAAATTAAAATTTAATTACTTCTTAACTTTCTTTTAAAATTCAAAATAATATTGAAAGTAAATTAAAAGTAAATTGATTAAAATTTTGATTACTAATTAATTATGCTTAAATACTATATTATTATAATAATAATTCTTATTTGTTAATAGGCAGTTTAAATTTATTAAATAAAAATTTTTATATTATTAGAATTATACTTTTATTGGAAATTATAAAAATGAAACTTGTTTCTTTATTAAAATGATGATATATAATATTTATATGAATATAAGTATAATAAAGAGATATTAAATATAATAATAAATAATTATAAAAATAATAATAATAATAAATAAAATAAAGATAAATAATAAAATAATTATATTAAAGAAAACTATGATAAATATAATATTAGTGATTATTATAATATTTATAATCATAGTAATAACTATAAATTTAGTAATAATCATTATTATAATAATTTTTATTTTCTTGCAGATTATAATAATAATAAAATAATTTTATAATATTAATAGACTATTACTAATATTATCTAATTTCATATTTTATTATTTTTATTATATTTTACTAGAATAACTTAATAATATTAATAAAACTATAAGATCATATTGTCTTATAAAAATAAAAAGCTTCTTTTTTTTAATTTTTAGATTAGTTTTAAATTTTTTTCATATTAAACTTCTTCTTATTTTTTTAAATATAAAATTACTTTATCATAAAAATTTAATAACATTATTATGAATAATTATTGATAAAAAAATCTCTTCTATTTCTTTTTCTTTTTTATTAAGTAAAATTTTTTTTAAAATTTTTTTATTTGATATCATTTTTTCTGTAATTTTATACTTATCATATTAAATAAAATTTTTAATAGTAAAAGGTTTTTTAAAATTAAGTTTATTGGTTAATACTTAAACTTCTAATTTCTTTAAATGCTTAAATCTAACTAATGTATTAACATATTTTTATAATTTTTATGACTTTTATATTAATTTTTTTATTTTTATTTTAATAAATATATTTAAGCAAAATATTTGCTTTAATTTAATTGTATATTTATAATTTTTTTTAATATATTTAAAATATTTGATGTATTTTTGATATAAATTTTAATAGGTTTGATACTATATTTATTAAAATTATTAAAGACTTTAATTTAATTATATAAGTTTAACTTTAGTATTATATCTAAAATTTGGATTTGAATTAAAATATAAAATATATTAATATTTAAATCAATTATATTTCTTATATTAAAACTATTAATAATATTTTGATCATAAAATTATAAATATGCTGTAATATTTAGAAATAGATATTTAATATAATATTTATTAGATAAATAGTTTAGATATAAAGTATTATTAATAAAGAAAAATATTTCAATTTGCCTTCTTATATAGATATCAAGTTTTTTTTTAAGATTTTTGTTTCAAATTTATACATGTATCTAACTTTTCTAACTTTTATTATTCTGTAATAATAAACTAAAATAATTTTTATTTATTATTTATATTTTATCAAAAAGATTAATCTAATTGTAATAATATATTATATATAATAATTCTATAAAGCAAATAATATTTGGTATTTATTTATATAATTAAATTAGAATTATTTTATTAGTTTCATTAATAATTGTTATATAACATATTGTTATAATTATATTAATTCTTATTAAAATAATTATTTTTTAATATAAAATTTTAATATAATTAAATTTAATAGACAATGGTATTATATAAAACAAATTTCTGAAAAATAAAATAAATAATTATTTTAAAACTTCAAAAAGTTAGATTATATTAGTAAATTACCTGATTTAAGAGAATTAGATCAGGTTAAGCAAAAATTAAATCTGATTTAAATTTTATTTATACTAACCTAATTTGATCTTTGCTAAATGAAACTTAGAAGTTTTGCAAATTTTCTAAATATCAAAAGGTAAAATTTTATTAAAATTTTATTAAAAAATCTATAAAATTCAGAAAAAGTAAAACTTTATAAAAGCTTATAAAAATGCGAAACTATATTAAAGCCTTAATAAAAACTGAAGTTTAAATATTTTGCTAAATCTAAAATGAGTTTAAACAAATAATTTAAATCTGACTGATTAAATTATTAATTAGAATGATATATTATTATTCTAATTAAAGATTTGTTATCATTCTAAAAGAAAAATTTATTATTATACTAATTTAATAATTCATTATTATTCAAGAAGAATGAATTGGTTGATAACAAATTTTATCAGATCAGGTCAGTGGTTTTAAAGATAAAAAGATCCATTTTGGCAACAACATCTTCTACTGCAAGGATTAGAATAATTAATTTCAAAAAAATGATAGTTGATAAATTTTTTATTAGTTTTATAATTATTTTAATAATACTAATGCTAATAATTAAAAATGTATAATATAAATATATTATTCTGTATTTTTTTATTATTAGTTTAAATTGTATTATTGTATAGTTTATTTTCAATATAAAAAGCTTAATTAGTAGTTTTACAAAAATGTATTAAAAGACAATATAATCTACATCATATGAGTGAGCATGATATTTTATCAATATCAGATGTTTAATATATATTCAAATATTATTTTATATTAACTTTTTTTTAATAAGGATATTTTTACTTACAAATACCAATAAAATAGTTCATGTTTAATATTGTACAATGGATGTTGATTTTGTGTTGTGTGTGAATAATTTTAAGTAAGCTACGGGACAAACTCATAGTTTCGACGGTAATCGAAGCACTATATACTGTAAGTCAAATATGGTATCAATTTTTTCAACTTTTCCATTTTCTAAAATGAGTTTTGCCGGGATAACTAGGAAGAATTAACTAACGAAAATTTTGAACGGTCTTTAAAAAGAAACTGCAAAATATAATTTTATTACAGTAAATTACGATCAAATAGTATAACAATTAAGGTATAAAGTGATAATTTTAAAAATAATTATTCAATAATAATAAAATTATTACATAGAAATATTATTTTTCTTGCAATAGTCAATAGCTTGCTTATGTAGTTTATAAGCGGCTAATCTCATATATTTAGCACCCAATGTTTCATCCTTAATACCAGATTTATCAGAGAAATATAAAGTAGCAGCATTAAATATACCAATAGCTTGGCCGTTTTCAGCGGCCTTAGTGAAATATAAAGCAGCTTCTTTTAAATCCTTTTGAATTCCTTTACCTATAAATAAACAAAGGCCATAGCGTAATTGAGCTTCAGGAATTTCATCGCCTTCATCCGCTGCTTCTTTATATAATTCAGCAACTAATTTATCTTTTGCTACTTGGTCCAAATCAAGTTTAACTAAATTTTGTTGAATATAGTAGCCTTTCATATATTTTGCTTTCACATCACCTAATTCTGCATATGCGTTAAAACATTTATAAGCTGATTCGCGGTTTCCATCAGAAAGATTATGCTGTTTCGCTGCTTCATCTAATGTCATGTAATCAAAATTTGCAGAATTTGGCATGATCATTTCCTTTATTTCATCATCATCTGATAATTCAAGAAAGTCTGAAACAGGATTAATACGAGGCGATGGATGTGATCTACAGTAAAAATTTTGTAGCATTTGTAGAATGGTAAAAATCTTTGAAAATTGAGGTCGAAAATGACGATCGTGATGAACAGCTAGGGATAGTTTAATAATAGTAAATTAGTTGAGTTTAGTATTCAATATAAAGAGCAAATAGGTTTTTTTAAAAAATACAAATACCTTTCATCGCAAGTTCTGTATATTCTTTTGGTAAAGGGGAACCTAAAGAAAACTTTTCACGGTATTCTTTGTTGCAAACAAGATCGATAATTTCATGGATATCATTACCAAATTTCTCATAAGGAATTTTCTCTTCGGCAATTTCCCAAAGCAGTATACCAAAACTATAAACTTCACATTTGGTACCATATTTACATGACGACCCTTTGTCTAATTTTTCCGGAGCGCAATATCGTATAGTTTCTAGTGTAGCAGCTTGATTTGCTATAGCATCAGTAATTGCTCGACTTAATTTAAAATTTGCAATTTTGGCAATTTCATGATTGGTAATTAATATATTCTCGGATCTTATATCGCCATGAACGATCTGCCGAGACGAATTTATTTCCCACAAAAAAAAAAAAAAAAGTTAATTAATTTACAAATTAAAAACTTTCCTTGTAATTAAAAAATATATATTACCGAAACGGAGCTCAAGAAATTTAAGCCTCTAGCAATGTCAAGGGCAAATCTTAATTTCAGCTTAACATCAAGTGGACCATAGCATTGATAATATTCACGTAAATTTCCATACTCAGCCCATTCCGTCACCAAATAAAATTTATCTTCATATGAAGTTAAACCATGAAATTGAATAATAAAATGACATTCTCTCAATTTTTTTAAGATTGTGACTTGACGTTAAGGTTAGCTTTTTCTTTTTCACTACTAAACTTAATATCAGCCACCAACCTTGATGCGACATAATCATTCAATCCATGTTTTCTTTTAAATTTTCTTACATTTTGATTTTTTATGGGTTCGCCTTCTTCTTCAAAATTAAATTCAAGTAATTCGCTTTGGAATACATCTGATTGATCTGTTGAATTATTATGTGCTAACTGATTCACTGTAACATTAAGTGCAATAATTTGCGCGACTATGTCCGAAACATTTTGATTTATGTCAGTTATACCGTTACCAATATCTTCAAGGTACTATATTATATGCAAGTAATTTATAAAATAAGATTACTTGTATTCATAAAGATGAAGTATATTAATATAAATTACCACATTACCTGAATTAAATCGTCGACATCAGACTTTATATCTTTATAGTCTTTTCCAGCACGTACGCTAAAGTCAACTATAAAAGAAAATTGTAGAAGGCGTATAGTATAATCGAATTCATTCATTAATTCTTTTGCACGTATTTCAATATTTTTGGCACGAATATACTTGGATAACCCTTTTAACTGAGAAATTTCTTCAACAAATTTACGAATTTTACTAATGACATGAACCAACTTTTGTAAATTAAAAAGATTCTCTTCTGAAAAAAACTTTTCGTGTTCATCCCTACGATTTTTTAAATTCCTTACGGCTGCATCAGCTACTTGAACTCTATCCAATAATATCCCACATATTTTTTTATTATGTTCCGCTACTTGATACATTTCTACTATTTCATTGGATGTTTTGACTAAATCTATAATGGGTGGTAAAAAACTTGCAAATGGTACGGCTAAATTTATTGCGGTTTGTATTCCAGAAATCACTTCGAGCGTTTTTTCTAATATTTTAGCTAACATAGTTCTCTTTGATGGGGATTTACTATTAGACTTAATATCTTCATGAATTTTATCAGCCATTCCACCGTGGATTGATGTAGTCGTAGCTTCTACATAATTATCATCGGTAATAATTATACTGCCACGGTACTATATGATGACATGAGATTTGTAAGAATTAAAGTATATTTATGCATAAAGTTATAATACACGTTACCTGAGATAAATCATCAATATCAGAATATTTTTCAATTTTATGGAGTTTCTTATTAAAATTTTCTTTAGTTAAAATATATCCAAATAAGTCAAATAAGTCTAAATCACACCCCTTTTCGTGATTATCAATCTTTAAACTTCCGACATCTGAATGAAGTATACAAATACGTAGGTTGATATTAGCAGATGTTAAAGAATCAATATTTCCCACATGTTTAACTTCGGAACTATCCGAACTTGATTCATTAATTAATTGAACATGAATAACTTCATCTTCCCACTCAACTAACTTGATAATTCTATGGGGCTCATAATTTGTTGATGGATAGTATGCATCGATAAGAATGGTATCTCCTTTGGTTAAAGGAAGCATTTTATGTAATAGTTTGAAATATCACATTTTAATGTCATAGATCTTTCAATGCAATCTGCTTGAATTTCTCGATTATTTGGACTAAAAACCGACAATTTCAAAGGATTTCCATAAAATGTAACACGTTCTGATATCGGCCGCCGATCTTCGTAAAGGTTTTATCATTGCAGAAAATCCATTAACATAGAACAGCCTAAATCTTGCAACAAAATCTAATGACTTTATATTATCTTTTGTAATAATTGATCCAAATACTTGGTAATTTTCATCTTCCAATGATGATTCTATATTTATTCGTTTATAATGTTCGATATTATCTATATTCAAATCTTTCAAATCATTTATTCCAGTCATTATAATTCTCAAGCTATCATTTAATATAAAATCAATATTCTTCCTTAGTTCTGCTTCGAGAACATCGTACAAAGAAATTATCTTATCATATTCGATTGGTTTTTTGAAACCGATCATTATCTTCAATAACATCGCCTTTTTGTGTTGTAAGGTATGTAATATTTAAATTATTCAAATATGATTTTAAGGAAGACATGGGTAATTTTGAATTAATCTTTTCAAACGTACCAAAAAGCTGTGTGGTTAAAATATTTTTAAGAGATTTCCCCAAGATAATTCTTAATGGGAATAAATGTCCATATACATTAAAAACATCTTGTAAGGCATTAAATGGTTTCATACTTTTAAGTGCATTTTCTATGGCATCAATAAATTCTTCCAAAGGTTTTATCTGATCCCTACTTATAAAAATCTCATATTGCTCATACTTAATTATTAAATGAATATAATCCTTGTCACTAATATCGTCATTTTTAATAAACGGAAAGTTTCTAACATTTTTAATTGAAAAAATATTATTGGATATTAAAATCTCCTCCAATCTTGTTGTCGGATTTATTAGCTCAAAATAAGATTCATCTCTTAAATTTATTGTGGGAACTTCAATAAATTTAATGGCAAATTTCTTGCTACTTTCTATTTCATATGATTTGTTAATTGCAAGACCTTGAAATAGATGTAAATCTTGGATCCATCTTGATAATTTACCATGCGCCGAATTTCCAACCCACTTTTCTAAGCCTAATTTCTCTTTAAAATTGAAAATTCCAGGATGCATATCTGATTATATTTCACCATATATAGAAACCGGATCAACATAAGAAATAATATTTATTATGTTATCCTGATATAATTTCTTCAACCAATTGGATAATTTTTGAAGAGTAATTACCGTCACGCCTTTTGAAGTTATAATTACAAGTATATAATGAACATACAATGTAATGCAATAAAACATTACCAGATAACAATGAATAATATCCAAAGCATGCATGCATTTAATGGCACTTGCTAGTTGCAAAGCTAATTGAAATTTGTCATTCCAATCGAGAAACATAAAATTCTTTTGTAAATAAGCTCTTAATGTGTCGCTATCAGCATATTCCAAAACTAGCAAGTATTGATTTGATGAACTACATCTAAACATAATTTTATAAATGAAATTTCATTTTAATTGCAATAGCATAATATTTATTTTTTAATTCTTACCAAATTCGATCTTTGTGATTCCAAAAATTCGTAAAATATTTGGATGAAAATCAACTTTTTTTTTGTAATTTAATCTGTAAAGCAGAGCAGATATAAATTAATTTAATTGTAAGTAAAGAATTTTGATATTTAATACCTCACCTCATTGACTAATTTTTGAAGTGACAATTTCGAATTATCATACGATTTCAAAGTAAAAATCTCATCAGTATCTTTCCATTTAGTACGAAAAAATTTTCCAAAAGTATCACTTCTTATTGGTGTTATATTTGTGAAGTCCGAATAATCATAATGATTAATTAATTTTTTTATCCGATCGAGGTATTCATTATTATCGACTTCCATTTTCTATTTAGAAAAGAACGAAGGGTTTGCTTATTGACTTTTATATTTCAGCCCATTGATCGACAATTGTATCTAGGGGTAACTTATGACGATCATTTATGCGGAAAAAAAAAAAATTTATGTTATAACTATTAATTATAGGTATAACCGAAAGGATAATTTATCAAAAATTCGTAAAATACTCAACGATAAATAGCAATGAACGATACATTATCATTTGCGCAAAAAAAACGTCGTGTTGGCTAGAATTCTAAAAAATGATGAAAATGTTAGGATTTTAAATGAAATTTTAGATCATAATACTCTATACTTGGTGAAAAATCCAAACCCCGATTGGAAATATTTAAACGAAATGCATAATTTGATTATGGACGTACTATTAATTTCGATGGAAATAAAATAGCTGATAAGAGAGCATTTAAAATGAAGGAATGCAAAATTACTGAAATTGTGGCCGCAGGATGTCGACAAGGTCAGATGAAATTTAATTCAAATGAAGATTGGGCGATGAAAACAAATTTGTTTTTTACGTGCAATATTAATGCAGAGAATTTAGTAATGTTGGGAATATCAGCTGGAAAATCAAACAATACAAATTATAACGTTGGAACCAATTCATCTTATCGTTACGTAGAATATGGTAAAGTGTCTTTAAAATTTAGTGAATATTTAAAACCAACTGCGGATTTTATTAATGCGGTAAAAGATGCTATAAAATCTAAAGATCCAGAGAAATTTAAACAAATTACTGAGGAATATGGTCAATTCATTCCTAATGAAGTTATTTTGGGTGGAAGAGCTTACTATGAGGAACAAATATTTCGAATGAAATATTCTAAAGAAAATTCTACAAATGGTTCTATAAATACAGGTGCCGGGCCTTTAGGTATCGAAACAGGAAATGATTCCAAATTTTCAACAGGAGTAGCTACATCCTTTCAACGTGAGTGGGCAAAATTAATTGGAGGGCAACAACCCGATAGCCTTGAAAATTTTGATGAAAAAGCTTGGATTAAGTCTTTAAAAGATTTTAGAAATTGGGATTGCATAGAATTTAAAAATCCAGTTAGCATTTTTCAACTTTTAAGTGAAACCTTACATAGGCAAGTTATTACATCATTGGGAAAAAGAATTCATTATTCAAAAATTGAGGATTGTATTTATAAATTTGAGAAATTAGGAGAACCGAAAGTATTTGAATTACGTAAAATACCTTCACATATTTTAAAAATCATTCAAAATGAAGATGCTGATTGTAATCTTTTTGCAACAGTTATTGATGCAGAAGGGGTGAACAATGATGCTTTTGACTGTCAAATACTTTGTCCACCGAAAGGAAAGCCAAGTATAATAATTCATTGTATTCAAGAAACGTTCAGAGTGCGGGAATGCAAATTGAAAATTGGATGGATGGTTATAGGTTACTATACAGATTTAAATTTTATTCTTACGGATTTTAATGTTCAATTAAAAACTTTTGAAAAAGAATTTAACACAACATTTAATACAAAGTCTATGTGTTATAAAGAACCTTTAAATTTTGAGTATAACTCAAACATGAGAAACGTATCTTGTATTGGAATTCCTATGATAAAAACTTTGGATTCTTCAAATGATTCACTTGTCATTGGGACATCGTTTTTTCAATGTTCGGGATAGGATTGAGTCATACACATTTTCTTATAGTTTGAAGGAAAATCATTACGTTGATTTACTTTTTATACACTCATCATTTCAAATTATCCTGATCCTGATGCCTATGGCATATCCCCTTTCCAACGTAATACTATAAGAAATAAATTTCGTAATAGTTTAACTAGATCTAACCCTTCAACTAATTTAACTAATTTAAAACCAAAATATGTTAGTTTTTTTCTCACCACAGAAAATAATTATGGTCTACTTTTTTTGAGACAAAAAGCCAATAAAGTCAAATATAAACCGATTCGTTATGTTAAATGTGAACAACATTCTTGTATTTGTAGAAATAATACAAAAATTACAGAACATTTAAAATATGCATTCTTTGATCCAAAACAAGGTAATTTTTTTTATTCAATTATTCAATAATTAAAATATTAAACTAAACAAATAATTTTTTTCTTAGACAACGAAGGTGATAGTATCTTTTGAATTACGACAGTTGACATTTTCTTTGTTTTATATTGATAAATGTATTTTTATCTATTATTTATATTTCATATAAGAATAAATTTTCTTATACAATTTTAAAATTCAAATCTTTTAAATTATATTATTAAAATACGTATATAAACTTGTTCCAAATCTCCAAATTTAATTTAATGGTCAATTTATATAGTAATATATGCTAGAATATTTGAGTGAAAATTATTATTAGATGACATAGTATTTTACTTGATCCAGCCTGAATAACACGATGATATGATATATTGATGACTTACCGTTAAATTTTTTACTTTGTAGCTAATTTTGCAAAATTATAAAGTCGTTTTTTATATTTCACCACCATAATGATTTCGGTGGTCTTCTATTGCGTTTCATTCTGGATTCCGAATAAGTTTATTATTTATAAATATTCCATTATACAATATCTTTAGAAAATAAATTTAAAGCCCATAAACAAATTCTGCAAATTTGTTTTGACCGTGTCTTAATATTTATAGTCAAAAACTCAATAATAATAATAGTGAAAGTAGTCATAAATCTTCGTTTGTTTTACGGATTGCGAAGATTATTGTAGTAGTTCGCATGAATGAAAACAATTTTTTTTTTTGGAATATTTGCCAGCATAATCAAATATTATAAACTTTATTTAAACTTTAAAATAAAATATATAGTATTACTACGATCGAAGTACTTCAAATGTTACTGTATTATAATATCTAAGAAGTATTTCGACCGTAGTACTTCGTAATGTTACAGAGTCAGAAAATGCAAATACTTTACAGTACGTAAGAAGTGTTGGAAGTTGGACCAATTGGACTTAGTAAAACTGCGCCACAATTTGAATTGAACATATGAATTTTATATGTCCAATTCATGCAATTGGAATGATAAATTTCCTGATGCAAACATACCTATTAATGTTTTGTTTATAAATAAAAGATATCTTTATTACAGTATGACCGAAAATTTCAATAAAAGACAAAATAAATACTTGTAATTCCTTACTTCGTTACGGATAACTAACTAGGTTATAACAAACTTACAAATCTGACACTAATATTTGTAAATTAAAATATTTTATTCATCATCTACTTGATAAATTTCCTTACGTTTGTATCAGCTATTTGGGTTTTACCCAAAAACCTCCCTCATATATTTTATTACGTTCATCATATTGATATATTTCTACTATTTCATTAAACACTTTAGTTATCTATATTACGTGAAATAAATCTTGCAAATGGATCGGAACGACTTCTATTCCACTATTGGTGTTGTCGTATTAGACACTTGTTTGATAATTTTTCCATTGTTATTCGTTTCCATATGAAACACTTCCAATATGTTGTTTATTTTTGAAATCCGAGTATTCATATGTTCATCGTTTGTAATTCTGATTATTTGTTCATTCATTCATATACATCAATACAATGTTTCACAAAACAATTTTTTTCAATTTATTTGTACTGAAACATTCAAGAATTTATTTTATTAATAAAATAGGCTTTAGTGAAATAATTAAAATTAGAAAATTCAATGATTCAAAATTTAATAAAAGATTTATGCATTTTAGAATAATTAGAAAACCAAAAACTATAGTCGCGAAATATTCGAGAGCCCGTTACTATGTAATCATTCACGTCCTAAGTTCTTTGATTTAACAAAAATAAATAAATTATTATATTAATATGCAAGAATATTATTACGACCCCGTCAGATCTCGATAGTTATCAGTAGGGTAAAAACGTACTATAAGAAATGGTGAAAAGTCGAGTAAATGTAGGGAGTGAACCCTCTATCCAAATTTAACAGTTAGTTGTGCTAGTTTGGCGTCGGATCAGAATTTAAATGAACTATTACATGAAATACTTTTTCTTATTCATTATACAGATTTTGCAACCGTTTAAATCTTAATCAAAATACATAATAATAAAATTCTAAGACATAAAAAGGAAAAAAGGAAAAAGTTTATTAATGTTAAAGTTAAAAAGAACTCAATGAAAAACTATCTCAAAAAGTTTATCATTATATTTATTTTTTTATTTTTTCAGAACAAATTATATTTCAGGTTAAATTTATTTATACAGATAAATTTAAATTTCTAAAGTGGGGATTGGAATCGATTTGAGGTCGATTGTCGGTTTGATTAATCGATTTTAAAGCATAGATTTTTTAAGAGTAATTTAATAGTTGAGTTTTAAGTTTACTTTATATAATTAGTTATAATTTAGTAACGATTAGACTTTTCTTAAATAACAAAAAATGAAATGTATTGAATTATCATCGTAAGCAAAAGGAATTTATTAAAGTATTGAAATACTTACCTACTCGTCATTAAATACGAATTAAAATATCATATTGTACAGCTATATTTGTAGGTTCGACAGTACCGAAAAGTTTCATATTGTCAAATCAAATAAAATCGTCAAATTCTTTAATAAAAATTCTGTCGAATGCCAAATATAAACGTAGGATTTGGAATTTTACCATTTACTAAAAAGAGTTTTACCTCGCAACTATAATAAGATCGAAAGAAAATCAACTATTTGTTCATTTCGAGTTAGTTAATTTGATATTTTATCTTATTTAAAAGGACTTCAAGACAAAAAATTGTTCTCATAAGAATATTTTAGTAAGATCCTAATTAGCATTGCTTCTTTTTCACAATAAATATTAATAAGTATGCTCTGTGATATTTATGACTACTTTTGATATTAGATAATTTACATTATACTGACAGCATCACTTCGTTAAAAAGAACTTTTATTAATAAGCAAAAGCGAAACGATCTATTTATTGTTACGCCACAGTTAATGAAATTTCATAGTTGTTTTATTTTTTATTAACATCAGAGGAATATTTATATGGAATATGGATAACAAATGAATAATTAATTTGAAAGTTTCGTAGAGAATTTATACTTTAAACGATAAAAAATAGTCCGTCCTCTTTGAGAGATATTATCTGGCGGAACTAGCCATCCCCTTTAAGATAGAAGAAAATCATTTCTTGTTCAACTAAGCTAAGTGAAAGTGTTTTAGCTTCATACCTATTACTTATATTCAAAAAGTAGTTGGCGTATGGTAAAATTTAGCAATTATATATTTTCATAGTTAGTATTTATTGAAAATTATGCAATAAAATATATATTTTTGTTTAGTTCGTAGTAAAAATATAGTAAATTATACTAATTATGTTGAAATATATTTTCTGCTCGAATAATCATATGGTATCTTTGTAACTTATACTCAAAATAGCCTTGGTCTTGCGCCTCTATACTTTAATTTGTCTAAAATTGCCATCAAACCTTAATCAAATGATTTTCTTGTTATAAACCATGCGTTTGTAACTAAATCTAAGTAGCTTAAAAATGTGGCATTTTTAAAATTAAAATAATTCAAATCTTGATGGTTCCATGTATTACAACCATAGATTTCATCTCCAATCGCTAAAGGAAACATTTTGCACTGGGAATCATCTCATTTTGTATGTAAGTTGCGTTTTCGTAGAAATTATATGATGAGTGATGCGTGATGTCCAAGTCGATTTGAAAATTATTATTTTGTGAGCTGTTTATGATAAATGTCTTGCGATTTATTGGAGATAACTTCCACATTATAGCTGATTAAGTATTTCTTATTCCATTCAAATGTAAATGTATTGCAAAGCCGAGAATATTTCTTCCGTTTGGGCGTTTTTAATGTGATTTCAATGAGAAATGACAATACCTAGGTTATTTTCGTTATATCTTGACATGTTTTGCATCCTATTATCACACTATGTCATTTTACTCCATAGTCTACGGTAACACATCCAAGACCTGCAAAAATCCAAATCAAATACGAAATAATTTCATAGACGCTTTTGATGTCAAATATTATTATATACCCAATTGTATATAAACGAACGTTACCAAAGAAATAGAACATTAAATAGGTTCGCAAATATAAATTTGGAATTTAAAGATTGTTATATTGTGGTAGTGGTGAGCTAGAACAGAATATTTCGAGATGCATATAGTTTAGTATTAAATCTCTTAAAATTGTCTTTAACATTAAGTCCTTAATAATATTTAAATCGCGAATAGTTTTTATTTTTAGGGATGTTAAAATCCAGTCCGCGGTCCCGAAACTCCCAGTCCTAAAGAAGACCCAGTACATAGGAATTGGGTCCTAGGGACCGAGTCCTGAGGCCGCAGTCCTAGGACCTCGGTCCTATAGAAAAATAACCGTTCAAGAAGAACGATTCTTCTTGAACGATTATTTTTTTTTTTATTGTTCAAGTCGAACGATTCCTCATCGTACTTGAACGATTTTTTTCTATAGGACCGCAGACGAGATTTGCTATTAAATTCATATTAAATCATATGGTCTGTAACGTGATTTTAATAGCAAACATAATGATCACTATTATTATCCGTATTTTCAATAAAAAGGATGCTAAAAATCATATTTATGTAGTAAAATTGATTTCCCCTTCTATTCAAAGGTCCCATTACGGTATTAGTCGCAAATCGTATTGCGCCTCAGATGATTCTACACTGCGGCAAAAATCATGAAAATGACACATGTTAAACATGTAATATATGTATCGTTTGATCTACTTTATTAATATATTTGTCGAATAGTTTACCTTTCATTATATATATTGAAACTCTAGCTTTTGTTTTACTAAGAAAGTAAATGTATCAGGGTTACCAAACATTAAAAAATTAGCAAAATAGATTAAGTTCTATTATAGTCGAAACATCGACGGTATAAAATTCAATAAAAAACTTAATTTTTCAGGTAATTTTATTTATTATTGTGTATAAATTACTTATATCAATAAAGCCGATAACATTATTAAAATAAAATTTTTTCTTATTACATCGCGATTTTTGGGTTTCCAATTTTTTTAGGGAATCAACAACTTGAATTTTTCATTGACTAATTAACAACGATATAAAAATTATAAGAGACTAAAAAATTTGGTTTTTGCAAGGTATGCTTAAGTTTTTATGTAACACAACAAAATCGTTCCAATTTTTATAGAAAAATAAAACCATGTCAAAAGATACCAAAGATAATATTGGTTTGTTAGAGAAAACAATTGCCGATAAACATATATTTTATGAATAATCGAATTTCCAAAATGAGCAAAATAAAGGTAATGGTTCGCATAGAAAGATTTATCGTGTTGGAAAATAAATTTACTTTTGCTCTGAAATCTTTTAATAATCAAAATATAAGTCTTTTTTTAAAGATGAGGACTACAAATATCTTATTTAATAAATTACAAAACTAAAGCTAATTACAAAAGTAAAAAGATGAAATATTATAAAGCTAAGAAATTTGTATAATGTCAGTCGGAAAATAACACAGCAAAAGCATACTTATTTATCATATAATATCCTTTTACTTCCAAATTTCATACTATTTTGCTCTTTAATTTAAGTTATTATAAGCAGATTTAAAAATTACTTTTAAAAATAATAATATATTATAGTAAATCAAAAAAATTTTTCATTAAAATATACAACCAAAATTTGTCATTTTAAAAAAAAATTGTTAATAACTTCGGTAAAAAGCATCTAAGCATCTAAATTACTATATATTTATGAAATTGAAGTTGATCATTTTGTATATAAAGTTTTATTTAAAAAATTCATAAAATATACACATCTTTACAAAAATTGATTTAATTAATAAAATAAAAACTTAAGAACTATTTTCAAATTTTAAGTGCCTGGTGAATGTAACAACGATAATCTTCTATAAAAAAAATTGATAAATTACAATATACAAAGAGAATTGATATCCCACAATTTTATCTTTTTAATGTGATTACATCTTTACTTAAACATTATATAACCTATTTGCGAATATCTAAAGTTTTTAATAGTTTTTTATTCATCTCTGGAAATTCATCAGATCCCCATTCATTATTCTTAATTAATTCGTTAACCCTTCTACGCACTTCATCGACATCAGCATTGTAATGACTACCAAATTTGAACGTATGATGTAAATTGAAAGAATATTATTGCGACAAAAGATCGAAGGTAATGTTAAAAAAGAGGACATACATTACTTCCGGAAACCATGATTTCCAACGTCTTTGATGTGGAAGTAGGTAAATTAACTCAATTTCTGCTAAAATCTATATATTTTTAAGAAAATATGAATATAAGGTATAATAATAATTAAGATTATAAATTGTTGATACTCTCTAAATATAATACCTTCGCTTTTTGTATCAAATACGAGACTCTGTTGTTATCTTTTTCAATCTCAATATTAAGTAACCCGATAAATAAATTCATGAGATATACCACAACCACGAAAGAGAATAAAACCATCAATACGACAAGCATTGAATTATTTTTATATGGCCATGGGGTGAAAGCACTTGAATCACCTATAATGAGTTGAATCAGCTATAATTTATTTAAATAATAATTCAAAAAAAAGATAATGAATTAACTTACCTGTTAAAAATAAATAAATTGCAAAGAGTGCGGTACCATAATAACTGAACATATTTGTATTTTCATCAGGGGTTTGAATTATAAATGGATTAGGATCAGTTGATCCTTTTTGATCATAAGTAGTAAAAGTGGTTGTAATATTCCAAGGATCCTCTAAAGATAATAAGATGTAAAATGCATGTGCAAAACTAATTAAAATGATTCCCAAGACCACCAAGAAAGAGATAATTCGTTTTGCAACACTAATAATGATCGCAAAATAGACACCAAAGGATTCGAATACTCTAAAAAATAATAAAAATTTAATATCCAAAAATAGACACGTGATAGAAAGCAATTGAACGTTTCTATCATTTGTTTGATACCAATATATAGAGGCACATATTGTAAGAAGATATGCTGCTATATCTATAAAAAATAAATAAGAGTTAATTGATACACCGTATCCTTGAAGCACTTTAATTGTAATATTATTTAACATACCAAAAAAGTTCCAAATATCATGAATCCATTTGAATGTATTATAAATTAATTGACGAATTTCAAATGTTAAGTGAATTAATCCAAGTATAATTGAGGCAATTAATAGTTGTTCTCTAATATTATTAGATATAATATTATTAGAAAATGTTGCAGCAACCGTAAAGCATCCAAGTAAAGCAATAAATCCCATCCATATAATTGCATAATAATATTTTCCATATGAATTCCACTTGAAATCAATTAAAGCTTCGCCATTCAATTTTTTATATATATCTCTAGATATTGTCTCAACAAATGGACTAGGTTGAGGTTTAATTAATTCCTTCCACCAACTATAAGCTTGTGGATAACTAACAAATTTAATATAAGGAATGATAAATGTAATCGTAGGTTTTGATTCTTTATGAATTTCGGATTTGATAAATTCAAGTAAGATACAAAAAAAATAATAATAAATAGTAACGCCATCATAATAAATATCATTAATTATATGAAAATAATCTAAAATAAGACATATTGACGCATAAATAGGAAACATTAATATTCCGATTATTAATTGAAATAATACAATAATATTTATCGCCATATCTTGATCCTCTTCCCATCTTTTAGCATAAATCGACCACCAGATAGACCGCGTTAAATTTACAACTTTAATATTTTTAGTAAAAGGATGAAGAGATGAATACTCTATATGTTCTATTTTATAATCCAAAGAGTCTATTATCATGTTTGTATCCAACGAATATCTTGTAAGATATTCAGGATAATATTTTTCCAATAATGGCATTGATGTAGTAATAATACTCAGGAACATCTTATTGTTTTCTAAATCTTGTTTAAAATAATTTAAACATTTTTTATAAATGTCAGAAATTAATTTTAAGTCATGCATCTTAATCGCAAAAATTAATAATCCAGGACCATTTTTTAAAAATTGATTTTTATCATTGTTTACATATGAAACCCATTCCTTAATTAGTTCCTTATAATCGAACGAAAACATGGAATTTTTTGTTAATCTGAGCAATTTGCCGATACTTTTTATATTTTGCTCCGGTCGATGTATATAATGAAAATATTTTAATAAAATCTTATCATTTTCACTTAAATGGAAAATAAAAATGCCAATATTAGTTAGTATGGCGATATCGTTATTTTCAAATACCCCGACTTCATATATTTCAATTCCTTTTTCATATTTGGTTTTATGAAAGGATTCATCAATGAATTTCAACTCAGGCTTATTAACTTTTCTATATACACGTAATCCAATTATTTCAACTTCCGTATAAATCTTTACATTAATATTCTGCAAGTTGGATTCTTTCTGAGGCGATTCAAGTTTAGATGTATCAATAATCATATTTGGTATAAATGGATCTTCATATTCATAAGGATTGTTGGTTTTTTTTTCATCAACATTTTCGCTACCAAAATATGCCATCCAATTTTCTGCATCATCATTAATATTTAATTCCTCTGATAAAGGAATGATATCTAACTCAAATTTAATTTTAAAAACGGAACCATTCACGAAAACATATAGATGGTTTTGTAAAAATATAATTGGTAAATTATTCTTTACTAGCGAATGATCCTTCGTTAATTGATCTAAGAAAGAATTCCAAGGTTGATTATTCCTTAATAACGAATCTTTCGTTATTTGATTTAAGCAAGAAATCCAAGTTTTATTATTCGACTTATAATCAAATAAAGAGAGTAACAAAGAGCGTAAGTCAGTATGTTGTTTCATAAATTTATAAAGTCGCAGACCTGAAAACGAAATGAATTTATGTAAGTATTAATATATTAACGTTATTACATTTATTTGAATAAACATACCATCATTTGAATCCAATAACGCAATAGGAATTTCCAGTTTATCCGAATAAACAATAATTTCATCATTTATTTTCAGAAAAGTAAACTTATCATTGCTAGAAATTCTAATATCTTTCGTTTCAGCCTGTTAAAGTTTGTGAATATTAATTTGTATTTTTTATAAATTTCTAAAACTAAGCTTTTTTTTAAAATAAAAATAACTAATTACCCCGAGTATGTTATTGGAAATAATTTTAGTATTACCAGTTTCAATATTAAATTCATTTATGTAATTCTCCATACGTAGCAAAATTTTGTCATTTCTTGATATACTGATAAACTCCGTACCTTTAGGTAACTTATAAATTTTTAAACACATCCATTTGTTACCTTTAGATTGTGTTGAATAAACCCAAATAACAACATGATGTTCACAAGTAGTATAAAAGATGAACTCCCCTTTTGAATTAAAGTTACAAGAATAACTTAATATAATACGTTTGAAACGTAATTCTATTTCTTGATCCGGATTATTCAAATCAATTATTTCTAATTAAAAAAAAAATAGGTTATGAAAATTTAATAAACAAAACATTCATTTGAATCATAAGTAACTTACTCAAATCTTGGTGTACATTATCTTTATCAGCAGTACGTTCGGCATAATTAAACGCTACTACTTTTTCGTCAGAGACACACATTTGTGAAATACTCTTCTTGGTATCAAATTGATTAACCGTATCATCTGGTTTTAATTTTCCTTCTTTTGTATTCCATACGACAATTTTCTTTTCTACTTCATTATAACTAGCAATACATTTTGCATTTGGAGATATTTCTATTATATCTTTGCCGTTAACTTCTTTTTCTATTCGAATGACTAAAGACGTGTCGCTCATTTCAGAATAAGAAATTAATTCCTTTTTACTTAAGAAAATTGCTAAGGGTCTTTTTAATAATTTTTGAAATTTAAAAAAATTAAAATAAGCCTAGCGGTTGTGATGATCTATTTAGTATTCAACAGGTAACTGATCAGAAATTACTCCCGATCACAAAGCCATCGCTTCGCCCTTAGTTGAAACTAGTATTTGTGCAGAAAAGTATGTGGAATATGAAATTATCTGTGATTTAGCGACATCATTGCGTTATTTTATTTATTTATTTATTATGCGGTTAAATTATAATTAAGGCCTTAATTAAAAAATTTTTTTTTTAAAGCTTCATTTGTTACATAATAAAAAAAAAATAAAATAAAAAAAAAGCACGCCTTTTGTTTGTTTGTTAGCCGAAATTAGAGTTTGGAACCGGTTGCATTTTTGAAAACCGAATTTAAAACGGGTGCAACCAGTTCGACCTTTTTCAAATCGGCTTTTACAAATCCGGTTGAAAACCATTTTCGCAGCCGGTTTTATATTTGTTACAGCTAATTTCAAAAGTTGCGGGACATGTAAATTTTAGTTTATCGGGACTGTCGGATTGTTCGGAAATGTCGGAAATTCGGTGCAATCAAATGATTAGAAATTTTTCGGCGCCAATCAAATTACAGTATTAGCGCCAAAAATCGCCACGAATATTTTTTTTTTTTTATATGACTTTATGTATTTTAAACTTCTTTAAGTGGACATAAACAATCTTTACCATAAGTTTTTTCACATAGTGAACAAATAAGACAATTGGACATGCATTTAAACGGGAGTTTAATGAACTATTCATTGTTAAAGTTAAATAACGTGAGTAAAAAAAATTGAATACGTATTTATTTGATTTATAAATTTGATTGGCGCCGAGAAATTTCTAATCATTTGATTGGCACCGACATTGCCGACATTTCCGAACAATCCGACAGTCCCGATAAACTAAAATTTACATGTCCCGCAACTTTGAAATTAGCTGTAAAAAGCCAACTACAAATTTATATAGGTAAAAAAATTATATCGCTATATTCGGAACAATGATCTGAACGTAGAGATAATGTTTTTTCTTCAAAAAATACTATACCGAATTTACCGAGTTTTTTTTTCATCGATCTAAATTAGTTGTAAAGTTTTTCGGCACAATGAAATCTGATCCATAAATTTTTGTTAGTATCAAACCGGTTTGGACACCCCGGTTGAACGCAAACCGGTTTTCGTAACATAAATCCGGATGGTTAGAAAACCGGTTTAAACCGGATTTAAAACCGAATGGTACATCCGATTCCAAACTCTAGCCGAAATGCGCATTTCGGATAGCCAAATTCGGAATGCGCAATAGGGATATCCAAGTTTGGGATATTACCGAAATGCTCATTAAAATTGTAGAGTCGGGCCAGTCAAGTGAGTTGGGTATGGTGGTTTGATTGATTCAGCTCCCTAACACTAAACCTAATTTACCAACATCAACATTTAGTATGGAAAATGATACCAACTTCAATTAAACCACTCACTTGAGTGACCCGACTCTACACCTTTCGTATTATCCGTATTATCCGTATTTGAGATACACATGTGAAAGAACCACGTTCGCAAACTCAAAAAGTTTACGAGAAAAACATCTGAACATTAATATAATATAAATCTTAGTTTCTGGATTTCTATCCATGGTGGATCTTCTACATAAGTAAATAATATCGAAATTACTTATGTTTTATTTTTTTTCCAAAACAGTTTTACAAAACCCAACGTTCGATCAACTGTAAAACAATAAACAATATTTATCCGGGATAACTACAAATTTTATTATTTCGTAAAACAAACTAATTATTGTTATTGAAATTAAATATTCGTTAGGGACGAAATCAGTTTTAAAAATTGAGTTTTTGTAAGAACTTAATTTAGACAAAAATTTCTACGAACTATTTTCTTAATTTACGTTATCGTTCGATATGGTACAATATATCTGGTTCATAATTATAGATTAGTTTGACAGTCATGTGACTCGACATTCGACCTATTTCGAATTATGACATTGCTTAACTGTAAAAATTATATTTAATTTTCCTACACGACGCTAAAAAAAAGAATATCAGAATTATTAGAATTATTAAAAATTCAATTCAATCTGTTATCTCTGAGGATGAAATTGGCCCATTGAACCTGCTTTTAGGACAATGGATTTATACTACTAAGTTATAAACCTTGCCTTCTGGGAGCGCTTTAGTTAATGACAATTCATCTATATGAATAATTAAAACATTAATGTAAAAACTAAACCATAAACCATGGGATGTCATAAAATCCTCCTAAAATCTAATTTTTACACGTTCGTGATTAGCTTGAAAGAATTTTTTATTTTAAAAATATATTTTGAATAATAAATCCTATTCATATAGTGTTATTTATTTCAAATAATAAATATTTGTTATTAAGAATTTTTAAGTTCCTTTCTGGTACTGGATATTTTTCATCCGTGCTTCAATAATTACATTGGCTTATAATTATAAATTTATACTTTTTGCAATTTTTATTCTCTATCCCATATTACATTTAATGCATCAGAATTTCCAGACTATTAATTCATTTAAATGCTTCATAGTAATTATTAATCTCCTTATCATTATTTTTGATGCTGAGACTGATTTTTTTTATCTGGAATCTGTGTAACCAAATAAACCAATTTCCCTTTTATAGTTTTTCAAAAATGTTCTACCATAAAAAATTAATCATTTTTTTTGATGATTTTCAAATAAACTTTTCACGTATGAAATCATTAAGAAGTTCTCTTAAAATTTCGTCAGTTCTAGCAATTTCAGTAAAATTCTTAATAATTTTGATCTTTTTTTAAAAATAGTGCAATTTCAAAATACTCGAGTAATTTTAAAGAAAATCCTCTACTGATCACAATCAAAATGTTTGGATTTAAAAATTGATGCCACAACTCCAAAGCAATTTTATTTTATCATGTTTTCACTGTTCATACCATTAAACTAGTTTATTTATTGAACTAGAACAATAATATAACGGTCAAGGTCTTCCTTATTGTGATACATTATTTCGTCCAGAAAATGTGGAAGAATCAAATAGGCGTAAAATCTTTATTATTTTCCAGCATTCTAGTCAAGAATTCTTTAGTCCGCGAAACAAGAAATGAACTATCAATTAATAAGGGATTATTATATTTGAAATAGAGCATTCAATACATGCGAGAAGAAAAATATTCATGCCATTGTCATAGATTATTCCTGCTTACGCTAATTGTGAATCGCTTCATATTTGTTATCCATACTACACATTTTATTCGGTATGTTTACATATTTTATTTTCCAGCTACTTTTCTCTGCTTTCGGGTTACGGTACGTTTCGCCGAAACCCGTTCCGCCGAAACCCCCTTTGCCATTTTGCCGAACGGGCCACTACGCCGAATGTCCATTTCGCCGAATGGACTTTTCACCGAAAGACGTTTACGTCGAAATACCATTTCACCGAGAGGACGTTTTGCCGAATCCGTTTTGCCGAATGGACACTTCTCCGAATCCGTTTCACCGAAAGGACATTTCGCCGAAAACGAAAATAATTCGCTGTTGGTTGTTAGAAATTTGCCAGATTTATTGAACTTTTTTTATTATTTCCAACGAAATTTTTAAGAAAAAACTTACTTTTTAATGTAGAACCTAAAAATGATAAGTTAACAAATGTTACGCAGTAGTCATTTTCGGGCAAATGTTCTTTCGGTGAAACGAATTCGGCGATGTGCCCGTTCGGCAATAAGGATTCGGCAAAACGTCATTTCGGCGAAGTTTCCTTTCGACGAAATGGTATTTCGACGAAAACGTCTTTCGGTGAAAAGTCGGTTCGGCGAAGTGTCGTTCGGCGAAGAGTCCTTTCGGTGAATTAGCTTCGGCGAGGTGGGTTTCGGCGAAACGGATTCGACGAAACGTTCGGATACCTTTTTTTTAAGAATTTATTTATTAAATAGCTAATTCTCAATAGCTTCTTCTATCGAATATATTTTTTATATTTTTAAGTAATAAGTAGCAATAAAAAACATTCAATGAAGAGGTACAAATTATTTTTTAACCATAAATAAGATGAATATTAATACACATTATTTCTTGATTTTTAATATTTAATCATTATAAACTATTATTAATAGTTCAAATCCAATCAACAAAAAATTTACGAAGATTACTTCCGTTACACACCACTATACTATCAAATAAGATATCAAGCGTGCATCATTCAGAAATTAAACTATAATTTCTCCAATAATTTATATCATAGTGTTGTTCAGTGGGTAGTATTAGAACCATACAAATATGAACGTACTACTTTTTTGAAATTATATTTAGTCCCTATGAAAATTTACTATTGATCGATTTTTCATAAACTTCATAACAAAGCTTATATTAAAATAGAATTTTATAAATAAATCAATGCATTTTCATACTTCCATTCTACTTTGATTTTTCTTTCTAAAGTCTGCGAAAATATTCCAAATAAGTGTCTTTTTCATGATACCTTTCTTTATTTCCAAAAAAGATACCCAATCTGGAGAAAATAAAGAACTACACTCTCTTATAAAAAAAAATTTACTGTGAGTACGTGAAGTATTCCGTTATTCTTAAAGTTATTATCTCAATTTAAAATTTTAATATATTCAAATGCTACAAAAGAAAAAGTTACAAAATGTTAAAATTTTCGGATTTTTTAATGGAAAACTGCCTCATATTTCAAACGTGCATGCGATATGGAAAAGCACGTAAATTACAGGCCCAAAAAATTAGAGGAAAAGAAAATATGATAAAATAATAAATAAATGAAATTGTGATGGACTGGAATAAGTACGTTTTCAAATGTAATTCTAAAAAGAAATACAAAATTTGTCGAGGTCCAGACTTCACATCTCTTTATAGTAAAAAAAAAATCTGTATCATAAAATAAATTAACAAATAACCATACTATACTATACGTCATTCGATAAAGGTGCTTAAGTAGTGATGCATAAAACAAAAGAATTAGAACAAAAATAGCTAAGAGAAAGTAAACCCAGTCCACTGCAATTTCTTAATGCGATCACATATATATTTTCTTATCAATACACACGAGTTACTTGTTACTTCGTGAACTAAAAGTAGTCTGGATAAAATTAAACAAGTTAGTTTTTTTTTTTGTTTTGATTTTACATCACTACTAAGGCAAACACAATCCATAAAAAATTTAGCTATATATATTTATCCATATCCAATTAAGAAACAAAAATAAAAAAAAAAAATACGTCAGAAGGAATTATAGAAATTATAAATAAATATTACCTATTTTGAAAACCAAAAAGGTTTTTATATTATTTTAAACATGCATATATATAATATTAAAATTACAGAAAATAAAAACTTAGGATAAGCTATTGTTTTATAAAAAACGAGATTAAAACAATATATAAGCTTGCAAACTCTTCAACATCAAAGTTTAATAACTATGTTTAAATATAAACTTCGTAAATGAGGCAAAAAGACTGCGCCACAAAAATTCTTATCTTTTTGAATTTTATTTTTATTTTTTCTAGTTTATGATGATTAAACATTTAACTAAAACAATAGAGAAATCCGGAAAGTTTCTCGTCAAAATTTACCAATTGTTTAAAATTGCTTTATCATTCGATTTCTGGTTTTTTTTTCATAAGTAAGGTCAAGGGACAAAACTTAATCCCATATTGACAAGATTCGAAATTTTTCGAAAATAATTTTGACAGTTTCGAAGAATTTTGATAGTTTGACTATTTGTGATTCGGGTTTTAAAAGGTTGGACTTTGAGATAGTTTACACCTAGATTCGGTATAAATCAGGATTTCCATCGAAAAAATTTTTTTATTTTGAGGTGAGATAATTGTTATTTTATTTTAAATCAATGTTTGATCGAAACTTTTTCGCGGTTTTGTCAAAAAAAAAAAAAAAAATTGGGCAACCCACAAGTTAACCCATCAAAAACTAATCCCGATTTACCTAAAATCTCACAGTTTTGCCAGGCATCCCTAATAAGAAGTATACTCTTAAGCTCAACGGTAATATTGTAAACTAATAATGTGATTCTGTTATTATTAATTGAAGAATTAAACTTTATTTCTAAGAACCTAAGTTGCCTTATAAAAAATTTAAAAGATTTAAGAATTACAAATACATACTCGATAATTTCAACATTATTTGTAATATGAAAATAAAAGGGATTTACATTATTATTATTACTTAGTTATCTTTATAAATTTATTCTCAATAAAATACTTTATTAGTTTTACTTTGAGTTAAAAAATATTGAAGATCTGAAGAAATGATTGTAATCACATTATATCATGTTTACAAATTGTGGTTGAAATTATGAACATACAAAAGCAATTACAGATGTTAAGAGTATAATTGTCACCTTCGAGATCAAATGACAAAAAAAAAAAATAAATTGTTTTCAAATACAGAATTTGAAACATCGCGAAATAAGTGTTAGCCAAGCTACAGGGCAATACATCTAATATTTAGTATGACCCCCATTAGCAGAAATAACTGCTAGAATTCTAGAGGGCATGGAACTAATTAAGTTTCTTCGGGAATTGACTTCCATTCTTCGATAACCATCTTTTCCAGTTCTTGAATATTGGATGGCTCGGATTTGCGTTTTCGAAGCCCTGACTCAACAATTGATCAAAGCTCCTCGATAGGGTTAAGGTCAGGGCATTGAGTGGCCATGATAAAAGTTCTATATTGCTTGAGTGAAAAAAATTTGCCATGTGCACTGGCGCGTTGTCTTGTTGAAATACAAATCTTTTCGTACTTGTGCTTTAAGAGTTGGAATAGAATACTTTTCAAGAATTCCATGATAGACATTACCAGTAATAGAACCAACTATTGGAACAATGGGACCAAGACCAACCATGAAAAACAGCCCAAAACTTTCGTTTGGGACTGTGTTTAACGGTCGAAGCGATGCAATCTTCGTGAAATTCTTCATCCGTCATTCGCCAAACTTCACTCCATCCTGAGGTTTGAAATTGAGAGAAAGTTGACTCATCCGACCAAATTACTTTCCTCCAGCCTGCTATTGTATAATTATGATATTGTTTTGCAAAAGCAAGTCTCTTGGCATTATTTATGGAGAAATTAATTGTTTTGGACGCGGAATTCATGATCGAATACCCTCAATCCTCAATGCTTTTTGGATGGTTCGTTTAGACACTTTTTATCTCTATTTTGTTTTGAAAAAAGCTGGCAGACTTCTTCTAAGTTTTGATGTCTATAATTTTTATTTTTAATAACATTTGCCAATTTTTTTCATCATCGCTCAGTCATGGTTTGGGGACGTACCGACCGTTATTTATGATTTGATTATTTGTATTTAAAACTCGAGACACTGTCGATTGAGAACATTCAGCAACTTATGCTATTTTTCTTGCATAATACCAAGCTTTTTACACGAAAAATAGCACCTCTTTGCTATTGATTTCTTTTGCAAGAACCATTATCACGAAAAGATGCGAAAATTGCGAAAATTGCAAAAATTATAAAAAATTTAAATCAAAATAAACAAAAGGCTAACGCATTTTTGATCAAAACAAAGCAATTTGAATTAGAAGAATTACTATAAATGGCTTATATTGTTGTTTACATGCTAAAAATAACCGATTAATACTTCGCGAAAATATTATTCAATATTTATTTCACCCCCTGTAACTTATTTTCTAATAACTTGAAATATTTCATAATCTTCTAAAGAAAAATTAGCGTCAGTATCCCTTATACTTTTTTCATAATGGTCCTTTAAACAATACAAAGTATCATAATTTGTTAACTCGTTACTTTTTGAAAATATTGCAAGATCATTGCGAAAACGTGGTCCGTTTTTTTTACGATAATGGAATGCATTATCCATATTCTCAACGTTACTCAAAATTGCATCTTTGATGAAGTTATCCTCAAATATAAATGAAAATATAAAGCTATATTTAGTTTTACCAAAACACTCATCAGATTTCCATATCAAAGGATTATATCCTCCCAGAATTTCAGATGTTCCTTTTACTTTAATGAAGGTTACAGTATTAAACTGATTATCACACAATTCATGAAATTTTTTAGGAGTAAACCCATCTCGACTTCCTCGCAATAGTAACTTAAATTTATACGGTAAATATAATTCTCTTAAATGGGAGAATTTACTATTAAAATCTATCTTATCAATCCATCTTGAAATCGTTGAAACAATATTTGAATTGACAATTTTTGTATCTACAAATGTATCAATCTTAACATTCCTAGGCAATAAAATGTTGCTATCAGCTGGCTCACTATCAGGATCTATATATGATTCTAATAAATCTTCATAAAGTTGATGCTTTAATAGTTTTTTATATGGACGAACTTTCCATAGAAAGTCTTTAGAAGATAAACTAAAAAATCTTATTAAAGGCAAACAATGCTGTAAAGTATTTTGCATGCCTTTGAAATCACTATCTGTCCAAGTATCAGGATCAGGATTAATGGTAGTATTCTGCGCTTGTCCCCATTTTAACACATATTCCCAAACTTCACTTTCCTTCATTTGCAAATCGTCTCGTTTAACAAGTGATATTAAGGATTTTTCGGAAAGCGAAACGAAATCAAACGACTTAAATATTCTCTCGGGTGATTTAGCCATTAAATCTGTACAAAATTTCTGCAGCTCCAAAAAACTATTTGATTGAAAACTTGTTTGATGAGTAAGTTCAAAGTGTTGTTCCATCCACCCTGATTGATTTTCAATTAGATATTTTTGTAAATAATCAACTAGTTCTTGGAGAAGAAGTTGATTAGCAGCTACCAAGACCTTAAGGAAGTCTGAAGCGTCTTGCTCATCCAATGAAAAAATCCCACCATAAATGTATCTAAATTACAAAAAAAAAAAAAAAAAAAAAAAAAAATCTTTTCAATATTTAAAAATATTAATTACATTTCATGTTTTTCAACTTACTTCAAAATAATTTGAAAGATTTTCGGTGAAATATTTGGCAACTTCAAATGGGCCAAGATATTATCATTATTCCTTTGTTTTGAACCTAAAGCTCTTCGTAAATATGGAGAACGATAGCATAAAATATTCATATGCGTACGGAATATTTTTACATTAGGATCTTCCCCAACCTCAATTGTAACATAATATTCATCATCCTCTAACAACTCAATATTATTTTGGCTTAACTTTATTAAAAATTGGTTTGACATTTTTTTTATTTTTAATTTTTTAAAAAAAAAAATTTGGACAATAAAATATTGTATAAATAACATAAATCTTCCAAATAAAGCTGCAGCGTGTTGATCGTTTTCCGGATACGCAAAAATTTTAATAAGCTAATTCGTTCAAAGCGTCTTACGTTACATCAAAATTTTCCTGATGTTATGAATTTTATATAATTAATTATAATTTTATGAATTTGATTTTAATCTATAAATTTAAAAACATCTGTAATAAAATTTCCAAAGAAAAGTTAATAAAATAATTAAGCCTACCATCAATTAAGAATATATAACCTTAATGAATAGTTTGAAATTTATTTTAAAATAAATCGATATTTTCATTGAAAAAGTATTTTTTTTTTTTTTAAAAAGCAGGTCAAATAAATGTAATGTTAAATATTTAATGAAATACATCATTAAATACATGATCTATCAGACGTATAATAAACCATCAATTTGTCTTGAAGTAATAAATAATAATAAAAAAGGATTACAAAGGCAAACCATTTTTCTTGCAATAATCAATAGCTTGTTTATATCGATTATAAGCGGCTAATCTCATATATCTTTCACCCAATGTTTCATCCTTAATACCAGATTTATCAGAGAAATATAAAGTAGCAGCATTAAACATACCAACGACTTGTCCATTTTCAGCGGCTTTGGTAAAATATAACGCAGCTTCTTTTATATCCTTTTGTACTCCAATGCCTTTAAATAAAAGACTACCATAACGTAATTGGGCTTCAGGAAATTCATCTCCTTCATCCGCTGCTTCTTTATATAATTCTGCTACTAATTCATCTTTTGCTACTTGGTCCAAATCAAGTTTAACTAAATTTTGTTGAATATAGTAGCCTTTCATAAATTTTGCTTTCACATTACCTAATTCTGCATATGCTTCAAAACATTTATAAGCTGATTTGATATTGTCTTTGTCTCCAGGAATTTTATGTTGTTTCGCTGCTTCATCTACTGTTAAATAATCAAAATCTGCATAATTTGGTATAATAATTTTATCTGCATCATCATCATCATCTAATAAAAATTCAGATTCAGAACGGTCTGACGTAACATTAACACGAGGTGATTTCTTATAAAGATTTTGTAGTGTGGTAAAAATCTTTGAAAATTGAGGCCGAAAATTATGATCGGGATGAACAGCTAAGATAGTTATATCACAGTAAAATATAATAGAAGGTTAGTATTTAAATATAAAGGACAAATTTGTTTATTTTTAAAAAATAAATAAATATTTTAATACATTTATCTGCAAGTTCTCGATATTCTTTTGGTACAGGGGAACCGAGAGAAAATTTTTCACGGTATTGTTTGATGCAAACTTGCTCTTGTATAACCATAATATCAGCACCAAATTTCTCATAAGGAATTTTTTCTTCGGCAATTTCCCAAAGAAGTATACCAAAACTATAAACTTCACACTTGGTATCATATTTATATTTTCCATATAACCTTTCCGGAGCGCAATATCGCATAGCTTCTAGTGTTGCTGTTTGATTCCTAGTACGCTCGGATACTGCTCGACTTGATTTAAAATTTGTAATTTTAGCAGTTTCATGATTGGTAATTAAGATATTTTCTGCCCTAATATCACGATGAACGATCTATCGAGACAAGTTTATCACCATAAGTAAATACAGGTTAGTTTAGATAAGAAAATTTCTTGGGGGATGAATAAATTAAAATATATATTACCGAAGCGGCGCTCAAAAAATTTAAGCCTCTAGCAATGTCAAGAGCAAGTCTTACTTTCATTTTAACTTCAAGTGGACCATGTTTTTGATAATATTCACGTAAATTGCCATAATCGGCCCATTCCGTCACCAAATAAAATTTATCATCATAAGTAGTCAAACCATGAAATTGAATAATATATTGACATCCTTTCAGTTTTTTTAACATTGTGACCTGATTTCTAATATTATTTTTATCATCTTCACTGCTATCCCTATCAGCTGCCAACTTTAATGCGACATAATCATTCAATCCATGTTTTCTTCTCTTAAATTTTCTTACATGTTCATTTTCTATGAGATCACCTTCTTCTTCAAAATCATTATATTCAAGTATCTCACTTTGGAAAACATCTGATATTGAATTATCTACTGTCATTTGATTCAAAGCAATGTTAAGAGCCTTAATTTGCACGACGATTTCTGAAACATTTTGATCCACGTCAGTTATACCGCTGCCAATATCTCTAAGGTACTATATAAAGACGTAAGAATTCTATAAAATAAAATACTTGTATTTATAAGAGTCAACTTATGCATAAATACATTACCTGAAATAACTCTTTGATATCAGACTTAATGATTTCATTCTCTTTAATTTCATTTATATTAAAATCAATCGTCAGGGTAAAATTCATTGATTGCATAATGGAATCAAATTCACTGCTTAATTTTTTAATATCACGTTCAATGCTTTTAGATCGAATATATTTGGATAAACCTGTTAACTGAGTTATTTCTCCAACAAATTTATGTATTTTACCAATTATACTAACCAAATTTTGCAAATTATAAAGATTTCTTACTGAAAAAAATTCTACATTCTCATCCCTACGAGTTTTTAAATTCCTTACGGCTGTATCAGCTATTTGGACTCTATCCAATAATATCCCACATATTTTTTTATTATGTTCTGCTTCTTGATATATTTTTTCTATTTTATTGAATATTTTGGCAACCTCTGTAATAATTGGTAAAAATCTTGCAAAGGGAGCTAAAGTTTCAGATGTTGTTTCTATTCCATCGTGGATTGATGTTGTATTAGAATGTAATTCTATAAGTTCTCCTTTATTATCATCAGTATTGATTAAATCAGTTACACTACTATCAATAAATGTATTTAATTGAACTGGTTCTTGTTTTGTATCAGAAATTTCTAAATTATGAATCTTAGAATCATGAGATATAATTCCTTTGCTTAATTTAGATTCATTGCTATTAAAATCATTTTCATTAATATTATCGATAAATTTATTATTTTGATTGGGAGAAATTAATTCTTCAAGAGATGAAACAACCTCCTGCACATTTGGACGTTCATTTGGTTCATCTTTCCAACAATCTAATAATGAAATCAAACTTAATTCTGTATATAAGTATGCACATATCATTAAAAAAAATACTGCATTCATTTACCTTTATATAATTTACAATATTCAATAGGAGTCCCATTAATTGTTTTTTCTCTTTTTCCGCCGATTATATTAATGATTAACCCTCCATCATAATCACCATTAAATGGTGAACGTCCACTTGAAATTTGCCACATAAGCACTCCAATGCTATAAACATCAGACTTTTTATCTAATTTATAACATGTATTATTTAAATGTTTTGGATCGATATAAGGTATTACTCCTAATATTTCTGGTGCATTATTTGAAATATCTGTAATTTTTCTTGCTAAACCAAAATCTGTTAATTTAATATTTTTCTGATGCACGAGTATATTGCTGGCATGCTACAATTGCATAGATAATATTAATAACACATTTGGCAATTAAAACAAAATAGTCAATTATATTACCAAATCACGATGGATAATATCTTCTTCGTGCAAAAATTCTACAGCACTTGATAGTTGAAGTGCCAACTGATATTTGTCGTCCCAATTTAGTTCATTAAAATGCTTTTTTAGATAAATTTTCAATGTGCCGCTATCAGCATATTCTAAGACTAATGAGTATACATCTATAATAAAAAGTATTTATAAATTAAAAAGTAATAGTATTAAAATTCAATAATATTTTTCTAATACTGACTTGGATTTGTCAATGTGATTCCATATATCCGTATAATATTTTCATGATTGTTAACTTTCATGTGCAGTTTCAACTGTTATAATATATTAACAAACATTTTAATGTAATTTTTTTTTTGATTGAAATAATTACAGCATATTTTACCTCTTCCACATTTTCTTTGATGACTTCTTGACTATTAAAAGATTTCAAAGCGAAAATACGTTTATTTTTCCAAACAACACGATAAACTTTTCCATACGCACCCTTCCCTATTTGTTTTTTAATTTGGAAATCCGAGTAATTATACAATTTTATATGTTCATTGGCAATTTCTTTCTCTAACCAACCAATATAATCTTTTGACATGGTTCTTTTTTTTATATTTTTTTTTTTTTTTTTTTTTTTTTTTTTTGCAAATTCTAACTATTTAGTCTGTTGATGTTCACAATGCAATGCAATGTGTTGTGTTACTGTATTTTATAAAATTATATTGATAAACAGCTGTAGTGGCCAGAACTGTGCGACATTGGACTCAATAAGTAATAATTAATAGTTATTCGCTACGAAGTGCCGAATAACTATTATATTGGGAAAATCAAATTTGATTCCCAATATTATTAGCTACCTTATAGGTAGCGG
>CAJVPQ010000086.1:0-40555 GCA_910591825.1 Funneliformis caledonium
AAATATAATTTTATGATATTTATGAAATTTATAGCTAAAATACAATGAAAAAATTAATTTGCAAACGTTTTTACTAATACAGAATGGAAAAGAAGCATGAAGAACAAGAAAACAGTTACAGATTTCTCATTTAATTTAAGTCTATAAATTCAAAAAATTTTAATAATGAAAAATGAATTAGTTTTACAACTAGTCAAGAAGCTTATGTTAAAACAATTTAGAATGTGCATGGATAAGTAACATTTTTTCGCAGTGTCAAGTTTGAGAGAATTTGAATCCTTCTGTTAAATATGGTAGTAATGAAATTATAGTATGGAGATATTTTTTTTGCAAAGGATTAGTTCTATTGGTGAGAGGACTTTTATTCACTCAAAATTTCATAATTGACCTTCAACATGGATTACAGAAAAGAAAATAAATTAAGATGTTACCCATTGAACATCTTTAGAGTCGTCTTGATTATTACTTATGGATCTTCCTAAAAATCTTGCGTACTTAGTTCAATTAAAAGAAGAATGGGAACAAATTTCAAGAGAAAGTTATTTGATAGCATGCCTCGGATGTATAACTGATAATGGTTTGCCAACAAATTATAAATTTAATGAATAATTAATTATTTTTTAATTTTTAAAAAAACAACATAAACTTATTTCCACCTGGTATCCATTACGAATTTTACTACCTATTAACATTAGCCGTATAACATACCTAAGACATTTATTGTTTATATAAACAATAAATGTACCAGATATGTTATTTCGGCTTAAACGGCTTAAACCGTCATATTATGAAGGTATGTTATAAATATGACGAGTATTTATTACGGTATGTTTGACGGTATATTTGCGGCGTTATTCCGTGATATTATAATTTATTCTGTTATATTGCCCTTTCTTTGCCTTATTGGCGCTCTTGATTTCTTTCTTATGGTCCGGTTGTTCAACTTGATTTGAGTTCATTTTAGGAATCCTTATATCAATGGTGATTCGAGTTAATTCTAGTGGTCTTATATTGGCGATTTTTATTATCACCAAAGATGGATATTTAAAATTCAGTATATATTATATATATTATCATGTAGATTTTCAATCAGGGTTGGATTTAATTTATCCAATAATAATTCGATCTTTTATAAGAATGAATATTTTATTTATCGGAGCGGGATTTTTACAATAACGGATCGCGGTTTTTTTTTTAGATCGAATAAATTAAAAGAATATTTACATTTATTATTAATGATACAATGCAAAAAAAAAAAAATTATACAATAATTACAATGATCGAAATGATTAAAAATCTTTTTTCTGAGGGGGATAAATTTTATACGATGGTATCTCTCCAAACCTTTTCATCGGTTTTTAACTTGACATCTTTCCACATTCCCAATGGATCACTTTCCGGCATTTTAATGCGAATTGTATTTTCATCATCGCTATAACAACTACTCGTACTTTCAATATCATAAGATTTTTTATATGATCCTTCCTCAATATCTTTCTCATAAATATCCTTATAAACAAATTCTTCTTCTCCAAAATTAACCCTAACTTTACATTTTCCATTAGCGCCAATAGAAGGAAATAAATAATATCTTTTTTCAGATAAGATGTCTTGTTCAACTTCTGCAGTGAATAATGAGCCTAAATCTGTTCCATTAAGTGTAAAATAAATTTCACCCGAAAGAGGTTTATATCCACATCCCACGGTGTAATTAATTTTGTTCCATGATGGTCCATACTCCCATCCATTATATATTGAATTTTGAAAAACCTCTCCTGAATTTGAATGATAACCTATTGAACGTTCCGTATGACCTGGTAACCTTTTTTTTTTTTTTAAAAAAGAAAAAAAAAAAAGAGAGGAGAATTAATAAGAGACGAATTGAATTTAAAAAGGATAGATATATAAAATTTCTTACTTGTAGCAAGGAAATGGTTTCGTGGTAACGCCAATTACAATATTTGTATGAGAATATTCTTTTTCTAACACGGTAATTTCAAAATAATTTAATCCATCCCCATCTTCATATTCTTTTAGTATTTCCTCTATTTTTGGAATTTTATGAACGAATTGTTGTTGATATTTCTTTTTTTGTCTAATCTTCTTTTTGATTCTATTGCTAATAGACTGATTTCCTTCATCCATCTCATCATCTTTCTCGTCTAAAGTTTCTTTATCACTTTCAGTTACAAGTTTTTCGTTTTCGTTCAAGACATTAACGTCATCAACATCAACATCAATGTCATTCTTCAATCTTGATGGCAATGGAACGTAAAATGGATAATTTGATTGTACGCAAGCGTCCTTTACCACGCTACTCCAAAATTCAGGATCAATTTCAATAATTCTTCCTCTATTGGTCACCTTTATGGTATTCATTTCTTTTACAACCGCGTCAGGTAAAAATTCCCACGGCCTGTTAAATTTTTTAATAGCTTCATCTAATGAAATCGTTTCATGTTGAATTGACAAAGGGGAATTTATAGAGATTGAGAGGGGAGGGGATAAAGGACCATTTTCTACAAAGACTTTATTCTCCTTGATACTTTTAAGTTGACGTGTTGAAGAGGTGTTATTATTGGAATCAATCATGATGGCATTTTCTAACGAATTTATGAAATGATTTTGTAACTTATACTTGTTATTCGAGATAAGGTATGAAATTGTCGTCCTCGTCCTTTTTAATAAGGTACGTTGATCAGAAATTGGATGTAGTTGGTTCCTCTCGGATATCGTGTGTCGATTTCTAACGAAAGCATTTCGCGGTCTGGTCAAATCATTCGTCATCGAAACCTCCGAACTGTGATTATCCATGAGATTCCCATTACGATGATTCGCATTGAAAAGATTGTTATGATTAATCGATTCCGGATTTTCTAAATCGACGACGGAATTGGTCGTCCTCCTCTTTGATAAATAAACACATAAAAATTTTAACAAGATGAGACAAATTAATATAGGCACCAAAATTAATGCTATCGTTAAAATGCATTGGTCTGAACATTCAGATTTATGCTGATTTGATGATGGGAAAGATGAAATTATTGTTGGTAAAGGGTTTGATGATGTGATTGCGGGAGGAATTAAAGTGGACGATGCTTGTGATGATGACATAATAAATTTTTTTTTTTCAAGAAAATATGGAAGGAAAATTATAATTATAATAATAATAATAACAATAATTAATAATTAATAATATGGATTATTGTAAGAGACGTGATTTTTTTCAATCAACGTAATCAATTAATTTTAATTTTATTTAAAAGGATTTTTTAAACTTGAAAAGGGAGAAAATAATATATGTAATTTTTCTTTTTTTTTTTGATTAAGAAAATAAAAAAAACTCGAAATTAAAAATATCCTTTTTTTTTTTAATATGTGTTGTATCACATGTTTCAAAGGGAAACGTCTTTATTTTGTTAAATATATCAAAATAAAAACAGAATTAAATGTCCCAAAATAAAAAACAAAAAAAATAAAAAATAATAAATCACCATTCAAACTTATTTATTGTTTATTATTTGACCTGAAAACGGACTTAACTCCATTTAAATTTTTTTAAACTCACGAATTATCATAGTCGACTACCTTTTCAATCAATATTTCCTTCAATGAAATGACAATCAGAAATCATTTAAATTACAAAATCGAATGCCGTTATTGTTCATATTACTAAATTTATCAAACAAATGATCATGAATCTTTTCGAAGTAGGATCTTATGAAATTAGAAGTAACTTTACAATAAAAGGTATCCTTTTTACAAATGTGTGGGTAAAATATTGATCAATCAAGATGGAAACGTGTCAATCATCCACTTATAACATTGAAGGGATTAATAATAATACATTAACCTTCTGTCAAAAAAAGTGTGCTCGCAAAAATTTCAAGGGTAACAAGAACTTTACCAACGTATTCGTTACACCTGATGATATTGTTCTCTCGGAAAATTAAATAATCTCCAAAAAGAAAAAAGGTTTGGTCCGCAACTCCGATATTGTTCGGAGGAAGGTACAATAAAAATACCGAGTCATATTTTGTCTGTCGTAAACCATTTTATTAATGATCCAAATTTGGAAAGAACCTTATATGATGTACCGTTCGGTTCGATGAAATTAAAAACCTTAAATTCATATTAAAAAATGGGTTGACCTAAGAATGGATAAACCTTTTTAGTTCCAAAGTTATTTCAATGAAGGAATCGAATGAATATGCTGCGCATTCCTCCTCTTTAAGAAATATTGTTATGACCTTTTCAAACGTTATTGGTGGGAAAAAAAAATTTTTTTTTTAAAACTAAAATATCATTATCGATATTTTTAGATGTGTAATTTCGTGATTTTCCAGATTGATCATTGTTTGCCCAATTAAAAAAAGTTTATGGTCCAGAATGGGATGGAAACCATAAAATCCATACAAAGAAATGTTATAAAAAAAAATCCACCTTATCTACTTTAGTTTAAGTTCCAAAGATATATATAAATATTTCATTTATTTTCACTCCAAAAATAATACCCTACATCATTATTTATTTATTACTTGATGATCATCAGCCTTTTGTCTTACTAATCTTGTAAATCTTGTGAGCCATTTACTTAAAACGTTAGATTTATAATCTTGGTAATTACGATGGGGGAAAAACTTGGCATAAGATTTTTTAGATTTCAGAATGTTCGTTTCTCTACGGTATTTTAACATCTCTTTTCCGACAATTCCGAAAAAACCTTCCACCGAGTACATCATTTCAAGATCGATAAGGGTCCTTTTTACGGAATTCATTTATTTATTCGAATCGTCCATTCAAGTTCAACACAATTTAAAAAGAGCAGTTTTTTGAAACAGTTATACAAATGAGTTGTTTACTGAAACCTGTAACAGTTATCAAACACATTATTATTATGTTTGAAACGTTTTCCTAGGAGATCGGCACATTGCATTGAAGGCACGTGCTAAAGTAGCTCAGTATCTGGAAAAAAAAAAAACCATTCCTCTAATCAGAACCCTTTGATATTTTTTTTCCTTTTTTTTTTTATGATTCAATTCCGTGAATCGGCATTGTGTATGATCTAATCAAGAGGAATTGTTTTTCCATGTCATTTAGAGACACCTTTCTTGTAAGAAGGGAATGTGGTGTTACTTTTATTTTCTCCAACCATCATCACATAAACAATTTAATAAATTTTGAAACGTAAGAGCAAATTCCGATGTCACGTAACCTTCCTTCTTTGACCTGTGCATAAATGCGCGTCGTACGACAGGAAAGGTGTTACACAGACCGTTGCCAACTTTAAATTAAATTTCATTATGAGTAGTATTCTTTAATAATCCTTATTAATCTATATTAAAATTTTTTCATTGTTTGAGTCTCATCCTCATTTTGGCATTGATGTACCACGCACATAAATCGCCTCGCATCTTTTACTTTTGCTTGGTTTGATCAAGTATAATAAGACTTATTATTAATAGAATAGAATTTAAGTTCCAAAATGCAAATAATATAAAAATATGATACCTAAAGATTTATTACGCGTTTTGTTTTTTTTTTTTTTCTTTCAAGTAATACCCGAATAAAAAAAAAATTTTTTTATTTTGAATTACCTTTTTTTTTTTTTTATTTTAATATTATTGTTATTGTTAGAATGGACAAGATATATTTATTTTTATACGTTCATTCTCCTTTTTCTCCTTTAGAGTACATCATCAAGAAAAAGTATATAAAGGAATATGAAATGAGGGGAATTGGATTTTGATAAGGAAAAAAAAAATAAGGATCCAACCATTTCTTTTTTCCTTTTGCTCTCTTCATTGTCGCATTACTCCATTTGTGCGTGAATATATTTTTATCTATACAGTATATAAAATATATATATATATATATATATATATATATAAAAAGACCTTGTTCCTCTTTTTTTTCCTTTCTTCTCTTTACGTAGAAATTTATATATAGAAACCGTATTAAAAGACGGATAAATGATGATTCGAATGAATTCGTTTTCGTTAATTGTCATTTTGATTAATTCACCATTGATATTTTCACAAGAAATTGATCTGGGTGATCGTGATGATAGTAGATGCACCACGGCAAAGTGTATAATCACATTCATATTCTTAATATTGATATTATTCACCATCACGATATGTTGCTTCTATTCAATTCACAAGAAACGACAAAAGTTAAAAAGTATAACGAATGCGACCAGCAAAAGCGTTACGGTGGATACTACTACGAACGCTATGTCACAGTCGGTCAGTAGCAAGAGCACGGAATTAGATTTGGAGAATAATTGGATAACGGACGTTTACTCTAATAAGGATCTCCTTGGGTTGAAAAAGAAATTTTATAATTTTGACAATGATTCTTTACAATCGGTACGATTATCCCCGGAAGATAAAAAGAATACGTCCATCACCAACGGGGCGAAAGGTGGTAACCCAAGTCATGTCGTCGTGTCACCCCCGAACGCTTACCACCTGATTTCCCCGATCGTTGCCTCCCCACCAGCAAATTCCACTCATACCTCGCCACCGGTTAAAGATTTAACAGCAAAGGCCTTGGAATTTTTAATCAAGAATCCACCAAAGGATGTATTACCGAGTCAAGAAGAGGTTCATTCCATATTTAAGGTGCATGAAAATATTTATTTAAATCCCTACTCTTCGTGGAAATTCGCCATAGGGGCAAACGTCGTTGAGGAAAGTGGGGTGGTACAAATAACAAATTATGGAAAGTTGGTGGAGATAAATACCAGAAAGTGGAGCAGCGTTACCAATAACGTTTGCGTACAGTCAAATTATCCTTTCTTCATCCCCAAATCATCCACCATAAGGAGGAATAGTATTTCCTCTACCATTGATAGAGCACAAGGCACCACCAACCCCAATACGCACATGAAAAGGAATAGCAACAAGGTCAATGAGGATGTGATGCATTATTTTGAGGTGACCGTCGTGTCTAAGGCCACTGACGTCGACACCATCATTTCCATTGGTCTTTCAACGAAACCGTTCCCTTACTTTAGGTGATTGATTATTTTTAAATTATTTTGATTTTTTATTTTTATTTTTCACTTTTACTGACATCATTTTTTTTCGCTCGTAGGTTACCCGGTTGGAATAAGCATTCCGTTGGATATCAATCAAATGACGGTCATCTATACCATAATGAGATCTCATCCTCCAGAGAATATGGTCCCACCTATAACGTGGGAGACATAATAGGGTGTGGCTATAAACCATCGACCAAAGAGGTGTTCTTTACTAAAAATGGGAATTACCTCGGTGCCTACGCACCTTCCAGGAACCCTTTTATTGAACCCAAAGATGATGAGAATAGTTTAGATCATGTCTGGTATCCTACGATTGCCGCCAATGGACAATGTAAATTAGAAATCAATTTCGGTGGTGACATCGTAAAGGATATATTTAAATACAGATTGGCAAGGAACTTTGGTCCCGGTGCCCCTCTTTCCATCGTTAAACAATTAAGGGGTGGTGAATTAATAGGTAGTTTTGAAAAATGTAAATCAGAAAACGTTGAATTGGAACGTGTGGGGTTGAAGTGATCTTTATACCGTTTGGGGGAAGGGGAGAAAAAAAAAAATCGGCAAATATCTACTGGATAGATGTCTCCTTTTTTTTTTATTGGGGAGCTTTTCTTTTTTGGGACGTTAAAACGTCGAGTCACAATATGAAAATATTTATTTATGTAGTATATTTTGTAATGTAGATATTATATTTTTCGTATTCTCATTGGTCTTTGTTCCCTAAAGAACAAAACATAATATATATATAGTTGAACTATTAAATTAATAGGCATCACGTACTAGTGATGTGCGTGGCGCAGCATTTCACGAGTTCCAAAAGGATCATATGAATCATATGAAATACGCCCAACGGGAATGCCCAACCTGCGGGCTAACGAAATGATCTTTACACGTAATTTGAACGAAGTTTCTGGATACCGCACGTGACGAAAATCAAAAATCATTACATAAAGATTAATACAAAAGAGGAAGTTCCATCACCATTGATTTACTATGTTTAGGTTCAAAACTTCGCATAATAAAAAATATCTATTTTTCTCATGTGCTTGAAATTCAATATATAAATTGTTTGGTAAAATGATCATGAAAAAAAAATTTTTTTTTTTATTATAAATTTGTTCCCTCCAATCAAGAACGAAAATAAAAAAAATCAACATTTGTCATTTGTTATTTAGCGTGAGATTTCTTTATTCTTGGCAACAATTTGGTTTGGTTTTGGTTATAAATAGAACCAAACTTCTCTTTAACCATTTATTTTTTTTTGACTCACAGACAAAAAATATGAATAACTCAACATTATCATCAATCTCATTTAATAATCCATCATCATCATCATCCAATGATCCGAACAAATCGATTGACACGACCATAAGTGACGAAGAAAAACGGGTCAAGTTTGTTGAAGCTCCCACGACGGAGAAACGAGTAAAACGAACTCCGCATAGGCGTAGAACACCTTACGCTTGGGATGATCAACTTCGACCCATATTTAATGATGAGAGAGTTGATAAGAAGGAAAAAGGGAATAAATAATCAAATGGAAAAAATCATCAAATAGGAGGAGATAGTTTGGTCTTTTTTTTTTGCTTTTTTTTTTGCTTTGGGGGCGTTTTTTCATCAGAATATTTTTTAACAAAATTGTAAATAAAAAATCATTTTTTGGGTATTTTTTTTTGTTTTGTTTATCAACAAATCACCTGAGTAATCTGTTTATATGAACATTTCATCATCGCCCAACGCTGTTCAAAAAAAAAATTGTAACACCGGCGCCATTTTAAAAAAAAACCTAGTACCGATACATGACGCAAATTCTACGGAAATCCGAATCCTTTTTTAGGGTTTACAAATTAATAAATAAACTCCCCAATCTGATTTTTTTTACTCCCTCCCCTTTTCTCAAGTCCCTCAACCTTTTTTTTTTTACCCCCAATTAAATAATCAAACTTCAAAAGGAAAACGAAATAATAATAAATCCGGATAAAATTCCTGAAATTTTTTTTTTTGATCGGATGATTCAAATGACAAAAATAGTAATCATCATTGATTAAATGAGCTTTTTTGGCACAAACGGATCTCTTCCAAAAAGATTTATAATAATCCAAATATAGAAAATATAGAACCATTCCCTTTATCGAGAATTTTTCCAAACATGTGAAAAAAAAAGTGTAAGAAAAACCCTATTGACGCCTTAAAGATTTTTTTTTTTCCGGCGGTTTCCTTTCTCCCGATGAAAAATCATTCGTTGTGGACCATCTCGGCTTCGGAAAACAATATTTTAAAAAATGACAAAATTTTATTGTTATTGTTATTCATTTATTAATGATAAGCACGGATTTGGGTGGGACACGAAAAAAAATCCCCCCAATTGGCGCGCGTTTTTTACAGGTATCTCGGGTTTGTATTAACAGGATTTACAACCTTATTGTTCTTGAAATGTATTCTAATATTCTAATTCTATAAAAAGAATTGGAACAAAGCGTGAAACGAGCATCGCGTTACTTACTTACTAAGATCTACAGACGTAAAATATTCCATTAAACAAAGAAAAAAAGTTCAAAGAAAAAAAAATTTTCGTTCTTTTATTTGTGTTTTTTGTTGTGATTATATATATATATATGCTTATGTGATATCATCAAGATAACAAATCGAGGGTGAAAACGAGATTATTGCCAATAATTAAGGGAATAAAAATAATTTTGCTTGCCATTTCCCATTTTGCCAGATGTAGGAAATAAAATTATTAAGAATAAATGAAATAAATGATTTTTTTTGAAAAAATAATAGGATTTAAATAAAAAAAAAGGTTAATAATAAAATAAATATAATGATTTTTTATTAACATGAAAGATTTTTTTCTTTTGTTTTTTGTAATGAAAGAATAAAAAATTACACGAAAAAATAAAATAAATAAAATAAAATCGAAAACGTTTTAAATAAATAATGGGGGGTTTATTTTTTTTTTTTTTAGTGATCAAAAAAAATGTTTTAATTATTTCAGTGCGTAAAGATAAAAAAAGGAATCTATTTAAAAAGAAATATGAATGATTTATGAATTTCTCCCTAGGTGAACCAAAAATGGAGGTGGGATGGTAAAGGTTGAAGTTCGGATGTTGATGAAACGGAAGATCGCGTCTTTGAGAAAAATGTCTGTGAAAGAACAAAGACCAGACTAACGGGTCAAATAATTTCCATCGAGCCTTTTTTCTCTCTCTTATTAAAAGAAATGTTCTGACCGGAATTCCCCAACTGAGGTGACCTAGAGGAAATTCAAACCAATGCATCAATTTCTCTATATTTTTAATTACTTTACAGCACTGTGAAAATAATTTCAACCTCCCAAATTAAATTCATCTAAAAAAAAAAAACTAACTAATCTATTGAAAAAAAGAGAGGTTTTTTTTTATAAAATCCATAATAAAATATATAACTAAAAAAAAAAAATAAAATAAAATAAATGAAAAAATGAAATGAAGCGAAACTCTTGATCTTTCCAAGAAGCTCCTCTCATAACAAAAAAAAAAATTAAGAATTTTTTTTTTTTTTATCTTAATCGTACTAAATCTCTTCTTTTTTCCTTCTTTTTTTTTTTTTTAAAAAAAAAAAAAGAGATTAATTGATTTCCTTCATTTCGTTTTATGTCATAGATTTAAAAAAAAATATATTCCATCCAATTCGCTCACGTAAAAAAACAGAACCCTCTAATGATATACTCAAAAGCTTATTTTATTATATATATTTTTTTGATTTTTTTTTTTTAACGTCTATAAAATTGATATCTAAGTAACTTCTCATTCGATCGAAATAAGCGAAATCCCTTAATCGATGAAATCAAGCAAATATGGTTAACGAATTAAAATAATTTTTTTTTGTTTTGCTTTAATTGCTTTTTTTTTTTTTTTTTTTTTAATAGAGTATATAAGAGAGGGTTCGTTTAATTACGTCTAATTTTCTTTCGCGATATAGTTAATTAAAATCGTAAGGAAGCGAAAAAAAAAATGAAGAGAATGGAAAAGCATAAGGAAGTAATATTAATAAAAAGAACTCGACAAAACTCGATAAAAAAAAAAGAAAAAGAAAAGAATCCACCAAAAAAATTATTGTTTGAAAATAAAGTATATACAAACACCCTCCAAATCGTGTATTTAACATGTTTTAACAAAGAGGTTTTTAATAAACCCCTCAAGGTGTTATACATAAGTATGTGTGTGTGTATGTGTGTATATATGGGTGACGGAAATAAATAAGATTAAAAAGGGGAAATGCAAGTTTTTAATAATGAATGAATTATAAATACAGGTCTAAAGATGAGGGAATTTTTAAACGAAAAGGGCGCGTTTGTTTTATATTTTAGGTCATCGTTACAGATAATGGATGGAATTTTTCTTCGTTTCGGTGGAATCCTCAATCCTTTGCTTAATAACTTCTTTTCACTTGGATCAATGAAAATTGAAAGGACTAATGATGATTAACAATTAATACTAGATTACCCAAATGTGCTAAATGTGTTAATAATATTATGATGATGTAGGAATTTGAATGAGACAGAATGACATCCCTTTTTTTAGTTGCCCAAGAAAAAAGCAAATCGGACAAATAGAAAGAAAAACTATACATATTAAGGTAAATTACACAAAAAAAAAAGTACGTGGGAAAATAAATAAGAAAAAAAAAAAAAAGAGGAGGAAGGAAATGGTTCTTTATTGTGTGAAATAAACAAGTGAAAAAAATATGTACACTATTTAACCCACGCACATATCTGTCTCGTTCACTTTCTGATGCTTAAAAAATGTAATAATAAAACAAAATTGTAACAGAAAAAATGTATAATAATATTAATAATAATGTCCATCCCATCGACCTCCCCCCAAAAAAGAATTACAGACAAAAAAAGGAAAAAAAAAAAAAATCTACAAGAGAAAAAAAAAACTTTGTTTTTTTTTAATTAAGCGATACTATATGCGCCTTCTCGAACCAAAACGCGAAGCTGAATTGCTAAACGGAGGTTTTCCCAAAATTGTGGACGCTGAGCTATTTTTCCTTGATCGCAACAGGAACACGCCATTTTTTCCGCGTGTACTGTTACTCTTTTTCACACTTACGTCATCTCCTAATTGACTTGAAGGCCTTGGAGAAGCTGACCTCGGTAGACTTGGTAAAGAGGGGGATCTAGTAAGGGAGCTAAGAGGGATGGTCATGGAACGTCGTGAAGAGGAACGTTGAAGTTTTTGTCGTGGGTCGAATGAAGTCGAGACACTCACAACGGACGCATTACAGTCAGATGTTACAGTTGGGTCGCTAAGATTTGGATGCTTATATGGCTCGGAACTAGGTGCCGTATCCGGTAACGCGCAAAACAATAAACTAACTCGTTCTTGCTCGGTATTCCAATGTGGGCTACACAATCTATACTCGAGAGGGATATGATGCTCATTCTTATCAATGATCTTTCCTCTTTTCACAAAGCTTTCAAAGTATGGACCGCAACAAAAGCTACATTTTTTGGCGCTAGCAAGATAATCTTTCAAATGCTCTGTTGTATCCTCAAGAATTGGAATCTGTTTTCGAACGATCGTGCGTGCGGCGAGTTCCATAAGCGTGGGTGGAGAATGAGTAATGTCATGCACAAATTCTGATTTTAATGGACATTCCTCGGTACGAAGTTTACGTAAATACTGTAACCTTCCAAGTTCGGCGGGTAAAACCGTAATTGGATTCTCACGAACATCCAAATTCACAAGCGTCTTGATTTCTCCAATTTCAGGTGGTAACTCGGTAAGCTTATTATTTTCAAGCAATAAAGTACCAAGTTTTTTGAGGGAACCAATAGACGATGGTATGTAAGTTAATTGATTTTCTGATAATCGAAGTTCAACTAGCTTATGTAAAAATCCAATCGTGTCAGGAATGTATTTCAATTTATTCTTGGACAAGTCGAGTTTTGTCAGATTTTTCATATATCCAATTTCTGCCGGTATTTCCGTCAATTCATTACAACATCTAATTAAAATGAAAGGTAAAAAAAAAAAAAAAAGGATCGGTTAAATTTTCTCGAGGAATTTTGATGTTCCTGACTTTCCTAAACTATTCTAATTTCCCTTTGACCTACTTTTTTCTTCCCCAAAAACCTGAAATACTTACATTTGCAGACAATTTGTAATATATAGAAAGCAGATATTTGGAGACAATTTGACCAACCCAAGAGAACAGAGCCCAATATTTTTCAAATTTGGTAATTCGCTGAACATAATTTCGCTTAGACCACCATGCGCTTCTCTTAAATCATCAGGTGTCCCGACCGTTCCATGAAAACATGATTGGTCATCACCGTGATGGGTATGTGAATGCGTCCAAGACATGTTGTCATCATCAGCTTTTCCATTTCCATCTAATTCCATTACTTCTGGGGAAGTATCAGTTACCGTGGTTATTACGGATGCTGTTTCTCCAAGAGTGAGATGACTTGACATGTTCTGCAATTGATTATTGAATTCATGAAGCTCACTTAAAAGTGGGTCCGAACTATCCGAAGGTGGATGCATATTAGGTCTTATTGTTGAAGGGTTTATGCGATGTCGTTTATGAGCCTTTACGGAAACGTAGCCGAAAGCTAAAGACGCTTGTTCTTTTGTCAATTGTCCTCCCATTTTTTTTTTTTTTTTTTTAAAAAAAAAATTAATTAAATTATTTTTGTGGGGTGTATATATATATGTGGAAATATATATATGGAATGACTTTTTTTTTTTAAAAAAAAATCTAATTCAAAATTTATTATATATATATGACAAAGATGTAAACTAACTATTGTGCGTAAATATTATTAAAAATTGATTTTGAAGGAATGCTTTTTATACTCCGAACCAACTATATAAAGTATTTATTATTATTACTTAATATTGTTTACTATCAAGCTTTTTTTTTTTTTTTTGTTGTAGTGGTAGTGGTAGGTAGTAGTTTCCTTCGTTACTTTGTCTTGTTTGATAATGAATGAAAGAAACAGGAAAGTTGTGGCTGGTACTAAATAATGAGGTAAAAACTAAAAAAAAAAAAAAAAACAAAAAAAAAAATGATGTTTTATTTCTCTTTTTGGAGAAACTTGTTGAACGGAAATAGTATTAACAAAGTTTCAACCAAATTATTGTAATATTTAAAGGTTAACAGGAAGCATTATTGTTTCAGGGTCAAGTAAAACTAACAAGGGTGTCTTTTTGAGTTAAATAGCGGGAAAGTTTGATGAGAAAAAAAAAAAAAAAAAAACGGAGAGATAGGGTCAAAAGTATTAAAGGGTACTCGTTTGCTTTTCGATGTTCAACAACAAAAGCACAAGTTTATTATTATAAGCTCGAGAAGCAAAGAAAAAAAAAAATTTTTGATCTTTCCTAATTAAAGAAAAAAAGGGGGGATGATTAAGGGTGGGGTAAGTTAGAAAAGGGGAGTTGTAACAACAAAAGATGTACATATGATTAAACAAACTGTGTGTTAATAACAAAACTATTCCTACTACCTACAATTTAAATAAAATAAAAATTGATTGGTTCAATTACATTTAGTACCTTATGTGTGTAAATTGTGTAAATATACATTTATTTATTTGTTTGCTACACCGAATGACAACCTTTATTAAGTATGATTTTTACATTGATAGGTTCATTTGACGTTCAAATTCTGTTACGTTTATTTTAGCCGAGTGGGGAGGAATATCATTCAATAAAAATAAATTAGTTTATAACTAACTTAACAAAAAATTCGAGGGGACAAAATTAAATTCCACCCCCAAAAAAAAAATTCCTCAAGTTGAAGGACGAAATAAGCAGGGTATTATTCCTGATTATTCATTACATTGTATCGATTTTATTTTTAAAAAGGAACTGTGCGACAAAATGGTTTAGTTGTCGACTAAATTTAGATTTGATTTAATAATTTCCTGAATTTTTTAAATATGATACCGTTTTTGGTTTGATCCACCTGCTATTTTTTTTTTTTATATATATATCCGAGCATTTAATCAAAAAGAACCTTCTCTAATTATGGTGTGGCTTAAAAATTTATATTTTGTTTTGTTTGATATCACGCTTTTTTCAAACTTATCCTAGTTATTTGATATTAAATGTTGATCAAACAATGCACATAATGCATTAATATGAATTATTTGGGATTATCAATTTTTTTTAATATTGATGGGTAAAAAAATGTAAATTATTTATCATGGAATATATATGTACAGTACATGGAATTTGAAAATCTTTGTTTGTTGGTCACGTGCCATCGAGAATCAAACGTCAAAAACGTACGTTTATAATCTTCGTTATTTATCTCGATCTGCCGAATTATCGTAAACTCTGTGTAACAATTAAGGAGAATTTTTTATTTTTATTTTGAAGGAAATCTTACAGTACATCTATAAATCCTTCATTTTCGATTCATTCTCAGATTTAATCTCTGTTCATACTTATTTATCAATGTCTTAAAGATGCCGGTTGAATTATTATTTTAAGCAGATTTTTTGGGGGGGCCACAACGAACATTGTCAACAATTGTAGCTTCGTCAACCAAAAAGTTCTATATAACATAATAAATTATTAAGTGAGATGGCGCATTTATACGGAAAAAGCCTCAAATAAAGATAATTCTTCGCATTACAATAATCGCTTACTCGAAAAATATTTAAAGTTTAAGATTTAATGATCTACATTTGATCAAACAAATAAAAACCACATCTACCTCTGCAAAAAGGGCGGAAAATAATCAAAATTAAAAATTTATCACGGAAAATTACATGATTCGATATAAAACGTGTAAAAAAAAAAGAAAAAAAAACTTTTTTTTTTTCCCCATTGATGAACAATGGTGATAAAATCGAGCAAGCCAATTAAATCCCCAAGTTTCACGATTATCATTTCGCTGGATAATCGAAGAAAATAACAAATGTTTAGCAATCCGCAATTCTATCAATTCTATCCAAAGTTTATCTTAAATAATATAAAGCTCAATGTTCCATATAATAACATACATGTAATGAATAAATGGAAACGTTAAAATTATTTAAATAATAAAATAAATTAATAACTTTACAATCTACCTACTTATTCTCATACATTTAAAATTAAAAGATTACTTTAAAAAGAAAAAAACTCTATTCAGCATGTTCTGTAATTTCTTGGGCAACCGTTTCATCTCTCATTTGTTTCAAAAATGGCATTAAATTAGTTCCCCCAGTACCCTTAATGATCTCGATCGATTCGGTACTTGTTGCTTTTCTAATTACCTTATCACCATTCTTGGTTGTAGCGTTGGTGATTGCCTTCTTGCTTATTGCAACAGTTATTGCTTCACTATTATCAATCAAGTCTAATAATAAAAAAAAAAAAAAAAATTTAATGAATGAAAAACAAATTCGAAACGATACATGAATAATAATAATAATAATTAAACTATATTTACCTTTATTTACAGTAGGAGTGCCTTCCTTTGCGTTGAAATGCAAACCACCAACTCTTTTATGTGATTGAATTACAATATAGACGCTCACAATTTGTAAATGCTTGTTTCTAAAATTTTTCATTTGAATCAAGCATTCATTATACGCCTTAACTAAATCACTAGCTTCCTTAGTTTCGCGTAATAATTTCGCGTCTTCATCTTCGTCTGATAATGATGTATTAGTACTTGAATCGTAATTAGCATTGGATATTATATAATTTCGAATATTTGCTATCTTAGCAAGGTCTTCAAGAAATTTACGATGATTTCCTGGGATATTCTGGCGAATACTGTGAAGGTAAGGTTGTTGAGGTTTAGTATGTCCATTAGTTGCATAATGATGAATCTCGTGTTTTTGAGAGTATCCATTAAGACATGAGGAATAATGGTGACAAGAATTCTTATAAAAATGGCCATTCTCTGAAGATGTGTGTCCATTTGCGTTCGGTCTAACTCCCGTTGGATAGTGTTCTATATTAAGCGCAATATCAAGAGCTTGGATTAAAGCACTTTGACCTGCACTACCTCCTATATATTGCCGATAAGTCGGATTCCCATTCTCGTCATCTTCATCTACTCCCTCATAAATTAACCCTTGCGGCAAAAGATCTTCATTCTTCCAACCAGAGAGGTATGGTCGTACCTTCCAGTAAAAGACATACGGATCACATTTTTCGAACATCCTTTGTAGGGTTGCGTTAATATCAAAAATAGTGGAACTGATAACTTTCAACGCGTTAATCAATTGTTCGTCATTACCATCATAAACAGCTTGAATCGCAGTCATAATACCCGTAAGAGCGCGTCCACCGAATCCTTCAATGGCGGTTGTAACTAGGTAAAACCAAGATTCATCCAACGTGTTTGAAAACGTAATTAATGTAGCAAGATTGCTAGATATAAAAATTTATTTTCAAATTCAATAGAGAAGGATGTTGAATTTTTTTTTTTCATTAGAATTAACTAATATATATTAAAACTAGACTGAACAAGATGTATGAATAGATATGAACTTTAAATCAAACGGTTCATTTGAAAATAGTAAGCGCCAATTCCATGTCACGACTGCAGCATGATTACATATTGGCGCGACATCAAGATAATCTGATACTTTCACCCAAGGAATGGCAATATTAGCCGGTAACCTCTACAAGTGGAATCAATTTACACATAAATTAAAACTATAGAAATTAGAACGCGGTAAAATAAAAAAAAAAATAGAATTTTACTAGCCTACACACATCTGAAATTGGTTCGTACTTTCCCCACACATATCCATGTGCTAAAAAGGACAAAACTAAGAAAGCACGACGATATTCTCCTTTAGTTTCTAGGCGATCAGTTTTCAAAATCGGCAACTAAATTTCACGAAATATAATTGATATTTGGTTAGTTAACAAGAATGTTTGCGAATTGGAAATTATGTTTTACATTTCGAACCTTTTTAACATATTCTCTTAAACGACCGATCAACATCAATTCATGAAATATATCAATCAAGGTTTCCCATGGCTCATAGTAAGGATTAGTTAGACGTTGTAATGGTGGAGTAGAGGGAAGAAACCCACTCAATGGACTTATATCATAATCTTCAAGGCGAGGCAAATTGAAAGTACTTTCACTCATAATTGGAACGATACGGTTTGGAGCCATAGTGAAAGCAACAACGGGTTTTGAATAAATAAAAAACAGAAGAATAACAAGAAGAGACAGTAACAGGGAATATTTTAAAAATCGTTGATGATATCAAGAAAGTGATCTAGTCCAGCAGACATCATTAAAATTTGATCTTGATTTGTAAAAAAAAATGCGCTAAATTATTCAAAAATGATATAAATGGTATAGTCCAATCTATTGTGCAGTGGAACACAATATTATTTATTCGATAACATGTTATTTTAGACCACGTGTAACATGACTTTAACGAAAAATTGATCAATATTTCACAATGATATTAAAAATAATCCAAAAGATAAACACAAACAAAAAAGAGCGTTCGGCTAGACTTGATTTTAGAATCAGACCTGGATCACTTAAAATTTTTTTAAAAAATGATTGTTACTAACTAAAAAAAAAATTTTTTTATTTTTATTTACACATAAATTGGTTTTCTATGGCATAGAACAGAAAGAACAGCCGACAACCAATACATATATATAAAAAGTAATTTTCACGGTGATAAAATATTTGACCGTTGTGAAATCATAAGCCCACCACAGCTGCTTATAGACTAATTAATTTGCTAAAATGCTCTCATAAAGAGCAAAGATCGCTCCAGCTCCAGCTCCCGCATATATTAAGTTTTCGTGAATAAAATCACGAACATCCTCAGTCCAATCAAAGTTTCCGTAAGAAACCGAAAAAATGATATACTGAAATACGGAAAAGGCTAAAGGACTATATACATGTCTTTGTGGTTCAAAATTGATGATATATGAAAATCCAAGTGGTAATAGCAAAAGATAAAATATGAAAGAAATCAATGGACGCCAGAATCGATGCCATTCCAAAAGAATAAAGATATCTGGAACACGTATATGATAAATATGAGCTTCGTTCGATTCGGATTCAAAGAAGTTTGGGATAGAAACTGATGTAACCTTATAGAAAAATCAATGATGATATTAGGTTGAGAATAGGTACATCATATCGTAGACAAAAAAAAAAAGTCAAAACGAAAATAAAAGTAAATTCACCTCATAATTCCATTCTATTGCACAATATAAGAACACTGCAAGTTCCAGACATATAACGGTTTTACAAAAAGTGTGAGCATTAGAAACATTCTAAACATACCGTTAAAGTCAGAAATTGAATTAATTAACGAACGTCATAATTAAAGGATTCTCTTAACATCTCATATGAGAAAAAAGAAACTTACTTTTCTTAATTGAAGAAGAGAATCATGAACAGTATTGACTCTAAAGATCCTATCGTTTGGTAAACCTCGTGTATTACTAGGTTCAGCTATATCTGAATCTTCTGAAGTATGTGGTGTTCTATATGTCGCATTAACGGCAACTTCCTGTTGTGATGATTCGAAAGTCAATTGGTTGCTAGTATATCGTGTTGAATCTTCCAAAAGGGTTTCTCGTTTGATCACCTTAATTTCACTCTCTGATGACACTGATTGATTTTCTTCGTCTGAAGAATGCCTGCAAAATTTGAGAAAGATTTAATAGACGATGATGATAAGTGATTTTAATGTTTATATGAAATACGAACCTATCTCCATTCGGGTGTGACGAAATTTCTTTTAAATCTTTCCGTGATCTAGACCTACTTTTTTTACGGTCTGACCGTCGCGGCGTTACTTTGCCTAAAGAAACATCTTCAAGATTTTCTTCTTCATCATGTTTGTTAATCTCAGAACTTTCCAAGTGTATTCTTTTAAATAAAAATAAGCAAAGTACAAATATTTATTATTTTAAACACAGTTACATTCATCAGGCTTGGTAAAGAACGATTTGCAACTAAATACCTTATCCTATCTTCAAGTTCGCCGCGTAGCCCTTTTGTATTTAAACCTAGGTCTGAGGCGATTTCTGAAATCAATTTAGTTTAAACCATAGAAATAAGATATAATATTTCGTATCATTTCAACATAAGATAAATACCTTTTAATTCGTTTTTCCTTTTATTTCTTAAAGAGTTTGGTGTGATGGACATTTTTTTGTAGGTAATTTAATTACAGTGGAAAAAATGAATTTATGTTTATGTTATTTGTTTTTGTGTATTTATGAAAGAAAACAAAAAAATTTTTTTTTTTTACTGCAAATGCTATTAAAAATTGAGGGTCAATATTTATATAATAAATTATTTGCATGGTAAATATACCCACGTAGATTACAATACATTTTGTTTTGTCGATCGTTTTTTTAAATTTAAATCATGTTTAATTTAGGATAGATATTAACTTAAGTTTGCTCGTTCATAGAAGGTATCTCACCTTAGGATGAGTCATGGGATGAGTCATGTAAATAAATAATTGTAAATCGCGTATTAATAAAAGATTTCGAAGTCGCGTTAACCTTAAAATTACAAGATTAATAGCTTAGAAAATATTTTTTCATAAGAAATCAGGTGTTCGATTGAACTATCTAAAGGAATAAACGCTCACTTTTAGATAAAAGTAAATCTCTTGATTCGTTTCATAAATATAACCAAAAAATGGGTAATTTAGAAAAAAAAGATCAAAAAATAAAAAGATTGAAATGTTTTTTCTTGTTTACAAATCACGAGTAAAATTGATTAAGAATCTGCTTGCTTGTTATACACATTCCATAGCGAATGGTAAAAGGTTTTCTTCCGAAAAAGCATAAAGTGATATACACAATTAAGTAAAACATGCCAAATCATGTGACTTATGTTTGTTAGTTATAATTTGGTAAGTACAATTTAGACCATAGTAGTACATATATTAATTATCACGAGCAAAAAAACTATGCTCAACACGTATAAACTACCTTCAATCTAGAAAGAAAATGGAAGAAGAATCAAACTCGTCATCGGCTCCTAGCGGTCCAACTGTTGATATCAATGTCACGGGCAGTAGTCAACAGACGAGTCTAGCACCACGTTCTACCACTCCAAATATTCTAGGTCGTAGCTCGCCAGCACCACAGATTAATAATTCACTTGTACCGCCCGTTACTCTTCCTCGACGTCATTCCATTTACGGTACTGGCGAAGATAGAATTGTTTTGGATATAGGTAGTCTTTATATTAAAGCTGGTTTTAGCGGAGAGTCAAGACCCAGACATATTGTACCAATTTACGCTGGAAACATGAAATTCCATTGGGATCCTGAATTTAATGGCAGTGGTGGAGTTGTAAAAGCATGTGGTGAAAGTTGTAGGGTGATCGGAGAGGTGAGATATTTTAGGATGTTGCTGATTACACTTGATCCGTTGTAAGCACTTACATATTACAGTTTGCAGAATTATTTGATTTGGAAATCGGTCAGTATCCTGATGGATTAGATGCTCTTTACGATCGATTGGCTCATTATTTAAGAGAAATTTATTTCAGGTCTGCTATTCAAGATCACGATGATTATTCACGATGTTACGTTTAATTATTATAACTAGTTAGTTTTGCATTTGGTACTTAGGTACCTTTTGACGGATCCTAAACAACGCAAGGTAGTTTTATGTGAATCTCCAATGCTTCCCTTGAAATTGAAACAATTAATTGCAAAAGTATTATTTGAGAATCTACAGGTATGTAAATTCGTTATTGTTGTTGATTTATAATTTTTTGATCATTTATTCGTTTAGTAATTTAATATAGGTTCCGTCAATTTCGTTCGCACCATCTCATATGTTGGCATTGTTGACAACAGGATGCACAACAGGATTGGTGATAGATGTAGGACATTTAGAAACCACTGTTCTTCCGGTAAATCTTTTAAAACCTTACAGTTTCCATCTTTAAAGAGTTGTGTAATGTATGTTCATTTATTATTTATTTATTTATCTATTTTTTTTTCTTTAGACATTTTCTGCTCGTCCTTTGACTCCTTTCATACGTACAACTCCGTTAGCTGGCCGTGCATTAACAAAACGACTTAAAGAATTGTTGTCAGCTTATGGAAGTATGATAATTCCACCTTCTCAGGAACAAAAACCAGTTCACGCCAAATATTTGACGCCCGCAGTTCTTGAAGATATTAAAACTCGATTTATTTTTGTAAGTCCAATGATGATTTCTGAAGCGTCAATTGGCATTGCCGAAAAAACTTTGGTGGAAGATATGGAGAACAAATACGCCACTGTGGTTTCGACCTCAGATGTTTTGTATCCCTTTACGATAAGCAAACAAGGACGAGATCGTCAAATTGGAACTTTAGTAGTTCCGGGTTGGATCAGAGAACGTTGTGCAGAAGTGTTATTTGAAGGAGATGAAGATGAATCCAGTGTGGTGGGATGTGCGTTAGAATGTTTGTTAAAGGTTAGTTGGATATAATTTTTATTTTTATTTTATTTATTTTTTTGATGTTTTCCTCTTAATTGTTTTTTATCATAGACTCCGATCCACCTACGTGCTCCTCTTGCTTCGGCAATTCTTCTTGTCGGTGGCACAACTTTGCTTCCAAATTTTCAATCTAGATTTGGACATGAGCTACTTCGTACTTTGAATACCGATAGAAGGTTTAAATCTTTAAGTAAACTTGTTGGTCATATTGGATTCTTGGAAGACAATGGTAGTGGAAAAGTATTCGTAGCGAACTGTCGGACTTGGGTTGGTGGTAGGCATCCTAATCATAAAATCATAATATATAAAATTTTTTTTTAATTAAACAAAAATTTAATCATTCTTTATTAGGTTCATTAATTGGGTCTCTTAAATCTACTGTAATTGAAATCTCTAGAGATAAATTTAATGGTCAAGTTCCAGATTGGACGACAGCCAATTTATCCAAATCGGATGAAACCGAAGTTGAAGAATAATCCTGTAGATTAATTAATTTATGATAAATCAGATTTGTAGTTATTTATATAAATTTCGGAGGACATTTTATTCGAATCTCAGAATCATATATTTTTTTTTTAAATGAAATTTTTTTTTTATATACATATTTATTTATTCATTTATTTATCTCATATTGCATAAATTTGAATTATATTACAAATAATGTTCAAATTAAAATATTAAAAATTAATTTGCATTCAAAATTAAAAATTATATATTTAGTTATTATTAAGTAAATTTTCGTAATATGTTTTTGTTTCCTAAATTTATTTAACGAAGATCAAACATCATTATCTACATCCATATCACCGACATTATCTATGCTTGAACCACTTCCTCTTCTCCGTTTTTGCCGACCACGCGGTGAATAATCAGTATCTTCTTGTTTAATCCGAAGTTCTGTATTATTATTTTCCTCTTTAAGATTATGATCATGTTCACAATGTTCGATCAAATATCGTCCTAGAAATTCACAAGGATTCTGTGGTCTTTTAAAGAATTACGTAAAATGTTTTTTTTTTAAAAAAAAAAATTTATGCAAAGGCAATTTAACAAGAACATGAAAAAATAAATCGAGAAAAATCAATTACCTTTCGCGAACCATTTTCTTCATTCCTGACAATAAATTAGGTACTACGGTCTTATTCAAATAATCCCTAACCGCAGTCGAAGAATGTGGGTGACGCATATTTAATCTCTGTATTTTATCTCTTTCCTCATCAACCACTTCGCCGAATTGGTCGTCAAATTTGAGTGGGGATGGTTGGTCTTCTGATGGCTCATCGCCGGTTATATCTACATCAATGTCCTCGCGTTTAATTGGGGATTGACTGTCTGCGTTTAAAATGTCCTTTTCAATAAAAAAAAAAAAATAAAAGAATTCAGAATTAATTGATTTAATTTAAATAATAATGTAATTGTGTGAAATAATTACCCGTATGCTTCTAACACCACCAACAGCACGTTGACTTTCATATTCATTGTTGCTTGGAGAAGAGTCCGCGTACGCCGAATTTTCGGGATCATCTCGTTCTGATAATTTTGAACTGTCAGTCTGCCTTACCGAGTATGAGGAAGTAGATTTGTACGTGTCCGAATCTCTAGAATACATTTTTAAGATATTTATAATACTTAAAATTTCTAATAATTTTTTGTTTAACATGAAAATAGTTTGATCGTCCAAATCTAACCTAAAATGATGTGGCATTATTTTAAAAAATTTAACGTTTAAGGTTCATACATTCACGTGGAGTTTAACCAAAGGTTCAAAGCTTATTTTCGAATTATTCCGAAATTGGTTAATACATTTTATTAGTATAAAAAAAAATTTTTTTTTTTTCTGTTCAAAGTTGATTCTATATTCGTCGATCAGATGGAATCTCTTTCTCGAAAAAAAAAAAAAAAAAGAAATGATATCAACTCCTCGTTACTTAATAAAGTCATTGCATTTTCGCAAGGCTAACATATCATTAATTTCAGTAAAATTTTATCCTATCCTTACACAACATCGTTATTATAATTTCAATAAGAAAGGTTTAAATAATTTAATAGATAAGACACGATATAATTGTTATTCTTTCTTTTCGGACAAGAACACACTACCGCAACAAAATAATGATAAAAAAACTTCTACTGAACGTTCCACGATAAATACCCTTAAAGAGAATACGAGTCCCTCAACAGCTTCTTCACTTTTATCGACTTTCCAAAACTCTGGAACAATATCACCTGTTAAAAAACAATCTTTAATTGAACGGATCATTAACACGATAAAGATTCAAGATAGTCAGCATTTGCTTAATTCTGCTTCACAAGTTTTGAATGAATTTACAGGGTATTCCGCAGTCGAAAGATTGAAAGAAAAGGTGATTCAACAGGGTAAATTTTTTTTTTTAAGATCAGGAGTATACGCTATGAATGATACTCACCCACATATTATTTTAGAACAAGAATTTGTCACTACACGTCAACGCCTCGCGTCCGCCAAATTAGCATATGAGGAAGCAGTTACAAAGCGATCCACTACGCAACGCGAAATCAATGACCTACTTCAGCGAAAGCATCAATGGTCTAATGATGATGTTGTAAGGTTCACGGAACTTTATCGAAATGAGCATTTAAATGAACAAGCGGAAAATTTTGCCAAAGTGGAATTTCGTAAGTGGGAGAAACAAGTTGAAAAGGAGTACTCCGATCTAACTAGATCTATTATGATGCGTTATCATGAGGAGCAAGTCTGGAGCGATAAAATCCGTAGCGCATCAACATACGGCACAATTGCTCTTATGACACTAAATGTTATTTTGTTTATTTGTGTACAATCCATTTTCGAGCCTCATAAAAGACAAAAATTAGCTGATAAATTTGAAGAGTTACTTATCAAGAAATCCGATGAAGATGAGAAAAAATTTGAGATTAAAATTTTTCGTCCATTATATCAAAGGTTTGAACAGTTGGACAAAATGATAAATGTTGGAAAACAGAATGTTTCTGAAGTTGAAATTGAGACGAAGGAAAATGACATTATACCTCCTTCATCAGAAAGCACGTTGCAAGAAGTTGAACCCTCCAGAAAGGAAATTATACTCACTCGTAGCGAATTGGACAAGATCGTAATTTTATCTACGCTGATAGGAGCTGGAGTGGGATGGCTATTATGTTTTATATTTTCAGAACGTTTTAATAGATGATTATAACGAAAAACTATTATTTAATAGGTAATCTTATGATTATCATGATATAAACCTATTCATTTAGAATTAGTTAACATGTTTATTTTAATTAAAAAAAAAAGAAATCATTTTATTTTCTAGAATCAGTTTGAATTTTTTTTTTTTGTATGTATCACAGCATAATTAATAAATCGAATCTGATCCACTATATTAAACTAATAAAGTAATCGTGTGAGTGTTTTAGACAGAAAAGGTAATTAAAAAGATTTACCGAAAAATTGAACTACGTGAATAAGAATAATAAAAAAATTACCCTAACTACTTCTGTTAATAAGGTGCTTGTGTAAAAAAAAATATTTGGAGAATCTAATTAAACATGTTTCTCTTTCATAAAGAGCGATGGTTATTTTTTAATTAATTTCATTCAAACATATGAAAAATGTATGAATCAATAATATCGTGTTGGTACTACTGTTTTGTACGTGGATTTTGTTCGTACAGTTGTTATATATATTATTTGGTAAAATTATAATCGGATCGTTATCACATGCCTATCTCTCCTTGTTGGTTATAATTCTGCGTTATCATTCAATTGTGTATTATTTATTAATTATATATAGTTCTTTAACAAATTTACAGTTCATCATCTTATTATTATTTTTTTTTTTCTTTTTTTTTTTTTACACTTTCATCTCCAAGACTGAACTCCTAAAAAAAAATACGATTACTGATGTCTTCTGGAAATACCATAAATCCTTACCCCATATCAGCCAATGGGCATAAGGAGGTACCTACTCAAACTCCGAGAACTAATAACAAGGAGCATACTCAACAATCTTCAAAAAATCAAAATTCTCACACCTCTTCTGTAAAAAAGAAAGGTGTGAAAGATTTTGAATTCGGTAAAACACTTGGTGAGGGTTCATACTCTACGGTATGCGGAAATTCTCGAAGATCGTGTTTTTTTTTTTTATTTTATACCTTCAGGTTCTTTTAGCCTGATGTAACTATTGCTTGTTTTTGTCTCTTTTTTTTATCGACTCCATAGGTTGTCGCTGCCAGGGACCGTTCAAACAATCGTGAATACGCAGCAAAGATTCTTGATAAGAAGCACATAATCAAAGAGAAAAAAGTCAAATATGTCAACATTGAAAAGAATACGCTTAATAAAATGAATCACCCCGGAATTGTACGACTTTATTACACATTCCAAGATCCAGATAGTTTATGTATCTTTTTTTTGGTCTTGATATGTCGCGTCTCTTTTCTTTTTAATTATTATTTAGTTATTTGCGATGTCCTTAACTTTTTATTCATTAGATTTCATATTAGACCAAGCAAAAAATGGTGAACTCCTAACCTTCATCAAGAAGGTGATCACTCGTCAATTATTCAACCAATATATCTTTTTTATTTTTATTCAAATCATTCAAATCATTTAACACGTAGAATTGTTATTTTATATTTAGCTCGGTTCTTTTGACATTAATTGCACTCAGTTTTATGCTGCTCAGATTATTTCAGCAATAGAGTACATGCATTCACAGGGTGTAATTCATAGGTAACGAATATTCTACCAACGTAAATTTATTTGTTAATAATTGATAATTAACCTTAAATATTTGGCAGAGACCTCAAACCTGAAAAGTGAGTAATGTTTGCATAGCTTATTAAAAAAAAAAAAATGCTGACTTCACTCATCAAACAAATTATTTTATTAAAGTATATTATTAGATGACAAAATGCACATCAAAGTCACCGATTTTGGTACAGCAAAAATATTGGAACAAAATGCGGATGGTGAGAAAGGTAGACACATTAGAATTATTAAAATTGTTTACAAGTTTAATGTATTGCTGCTTCAATTTTTCATAATTCGTAATAGATGATAGGGCCAACTCGTTTGTCGGTACCGCAGAATATGTTAGTCCTGAGTTGTTAAAAGAAAAGGCAGCGTGTAAAAGGTTAGCATGCAAATAGATCAAATATTGTTAATTTGTTGGATATTGCCTCATTTAATAATATTATATTTTGGCACCTTAGTTCGGATTTTTGGGCACTTGGTTGTATTATATACCAATTGATAGCAGGACGTCCACCATTTAAGGGAACCAATGAATATATGACTTTTCAAAGAATTGTTAATTTAGAATATTCGTTCCCCGAAGGATTCCCTCCGGTCGCACGAGATTTAGTTCAGAAATTATTGGTATATTTTTAAATACGACGAATTTTTATGATTTTTTATCATTGATTTTGTAATCCTTTTTTCAATAATAGGTGTTAAATCCGTCAGAACGACTTGGTTCCGGCGGTCAAGCTGGAATTGATCAACTAAAAGCTCATCCTTTCTTCAATAACATAGATTGGGATGCACTATGGCAACTTCCCGCACCGCGTTTACTTCCTTATCTTCCACCAAATCCACAACATAATGATCCAGAGCTTCGAACAACCACAAATACATATTTACGCAAACTCTCTGGTCGTAGTGGGGAAACTTGCAATAGTCCCATTGCTACCGGTCTTAAACAAAATGATCCATTCAGATTAGAAAGTTGGGCGGGAGGAGATGACACATCAGATAAAGTAGATCCCGAAAAGGTTAAGAAGTTGGAAGAACAAAAGCGGTCATCTTCACAATGGTAAGAATCTTTGATTAAAATTACTTCATCGTTTTTCTTTATTGTAATCATAATATTGATTGCTACTTTCAAAAAAAAAAAAAAAAAAAAAAGGATTCCATTCCTTCTTAAATCCGAACTAATTATTAAAACGGGGCCAATCAATAAACGCAAAGGATTTTTTTCCAAAAAACGCATATTGATTTTGACTGATTTTCCGAGATTAATATATGTCGATCAGGAAAAGAATGTACAAAAAGGAGAAATATATTGGAGTTCTAGGATGGTTGTTGAATTAAAGAACAAAAGAAACTTCTTCATTCATACGGTATGTTTTGTCTATATTTGTAATTGCGTAAAAAGCTTTATTTGACATTGTTTACACTTTTATCTTAATATATGATATATAATCTGGAATATTTTTTCACAACCATAAAGTCTAAAGTATTTATTTAACTTATTTTGTATTTTTACTTATATATGATATATTGTCCACGTTTGGCAATAATTATTACTTTATTTTTTTTCTATTTTTAATAGCCTCGAAAAACGTATTATTTTGAAGATCCGAATAATACAGCGAATGACTGGGTCACCAAAATAAATGAATTGCTGGTCGCTAATTATGGTGAAATGTTTTAAGAAATTGGGAAAGGTTCTCTCTATAACTTTTATGTATTACTTGCTTGTATTAAATTAAAATTCATAAAATCCGTTTAACTGATTATTTATTGTAACGTTAAGAATCTAATAAATTTATGGATGAATGGGCTGTTTGAGTGAGGTTCTTTGCTAAAAATTTAGGGGAAATATCTTCCAATAAGTGAATGATGGTTTTTTTTTTCCATCCTTTTATTTCTTGTATTTATTATTTTATTTTTTGTTATTCTTTTGTTCATAGCACATTTTCTTTTTTATGAAGTTCTTCTCCCTTTGAATCACTCCATATTACAAATACATTAGCATGCATCTTTTTACCCCCTTTTTATGTAAAAAAAAAAAGAAAACATTTCCATCTTAAATGGTAATAATACCTTTGTATTATTGTTACAATTCTCATTGGTAATATTTATTAAAACATTATTAATATTAAAAAAATTTTTTTTGTTTAATAAAGTGACTTTTGTTTGATTCTTATCACAAAGTTAATACATTATATTGGAATCAAATTAATTAATTCATGATACAACGTATAAAAGATATCTCATTTTCCTAAATACCTTTTTCTTTAAAAAATTTAACTAGAAATAAAAAAATTTTTTTTTGATGAATTTTGAATATATCTCCGTGATTGAATCAGAAAAATTTAAATGTTGAGCTTAGTACGACGCCAATGACGACGTTTAGCGTTATATCTGTTAATTAAAAAAAAAAAATTTTTTTTTTATTAATATTTTCTGAATCGATTGTTTTGGAGTCAATGAAATTAATCGATTATATAATTACCGGATCGTGTTTCCAGTACGAAGACGAATCCATTGAGGAATTGGTCGATTCTGCTTTTGTTTTTTACCGAGAACTCGTTTAATTCTGAAAGTTTTGTGGGATGGCTAGTTATGATATATGTTATATTTATTAAATTTATGAGTTAGTCAAAGTAAATGGATATACCTATTTGATCTATTTTATATGATTAACATCAACTTTCTTATTTTCCTGAATACCTTCAAGTTAAACATACTTCCAATAGTAACAAATCTACCTTCTTACAAGAGAATAATTTCAATTCATTCCTTTTATAATTATATATTTAACTACATCCAAATTTAACATAATGTATCTATCTATATATATATTTACATTATAAAACAAAAAAAAAACAAAAAAAAAAAAAAAAGAGAAAAACCGACACTCCAAACTTTATTATCAATATAATCGCTCCAACGAATTATAATATCAAAAAAAACAAAAAACCTACCATGGCGAAACAAGTCTTTTTCAATAGATCTTCTTGTTTATACACCAAAGAAAAGGGAAGAAATATATATAATTTTTTTAATTTTGATTTATACTTGGAAATTTTTTTTTTTTTTTTGTTTGCCAGATTTCGAATGATCAAATATCATGTGATAATTCATGTGATGGACTACGGTAAAATTCTTTAGATTGTCTGATTACATTTTGAACGTCATTGCTGTCAACCAGCAAGAAATTCCATGGAAACACTTATCAATTTAAATATCTGCGATTTTCTCGGCAAATTCCATTATCGTTGTAAAATCTGAAGAAAATTAACTACAATTGATCTATTGATTCGATAATTAGCATAATAATGATTTGATTATTCCAAAAAAAGGATAATCTGATTTTTGATAAGGGATTAGAGATGCCAAAAAATTTTTATTTTTTAAACATCGTTCGAAGGTAGTACAAGATCATACCATGAGAAAATGTATATAAATCCGCAGACGAGCGCTCTTCACTTCCTAACCTTTTTTTTTCATATAAAAAAAAAAAAATTCAGACAATTTTCTCATTATGTCTTTCAGTGATATTAAGACAAACCTTGAATGGATTTCTGCTTTGTCAATTGATAATATCAAGGAGAATATACGAAAAACCTCAATTATCTGCACTATTGGTACGACATATTCTTTAACCTCATCGATTTATTTTGATAATCACTAAATTTATTTTTGAAAATAGGTCCAAAAACCAATAACCTTGAAAGTATCAAACAACTGCGTAATGCCGGAATGAACATTGTTCGAATGAACTTTTCACATGGTTCTCACGAAGTAAGTATCATATCTTATTTGACCTTTGATCAACACAATTTTAGATATTAACTCTTATCAGTACCACAAATCTGTTATCGATAACACGCGTGAAAATGCGAGACGTAAGTTGGATGATTTTTGATTTCTTAAACTGATCAATTCAACTAATATGATCTACGTTGTCAATTAGTGTACCCCGGTAGACCTGTCGCTATTGCTCTTGATACGGTAAAGTATTGCACTTGTGTTTTTTTTCCTAATAAAGCTTGAGTATTAATCCTCTATTTATATACGCAGAAAGGACCTGAAATTCGAACTGGTGTTATGCGTGATAATGTTGAGCTTCCAATTTCTGCAGGACATGTAATGATTTTTAGTACAAATGATAAGGACGCTGAATGCTGTGATTTAAATGTAATGTATGTTGATTATAAAAACATTACCAAAGTAATCGAGGTCGGAAAGAGAATTTACGTAGATGATGGAGTACTTTCATTCGAAGTACTTGAAATTCATGAAGATCATGTTAAAGTAAAAGCCTTGAATAATGGTAAATTATGTAGCAAGAAGGGAGTTAATTTACCTAATACTAATGTAGACTTACCGGCAGTTTCGGAGAAGGATAAAAGTGACATAATATTTGGGGTGGAGAATAAAGTTGACATGATATTTGCATCATTTATTCGCACCGGACAAGATGTTTGTGATATTAGAAAGATTTTAGGCGAAGAAGGGAAATCCATTAAAATCATTTCCAAGATTGAAAATCAACAAGGTGTAAATAATTTTGATGAGATCCTTAAGGAATCTGATGGTATTATGGTAGCTCGTGGTGATCTAGGTATTGAAATACCCGCTTCTCATGTTTTCGTTGCCCAAAAGATGATTATTGCTAAATGTAACATCGCTGGTAAACCTGTCGTTTGGTAAGTTTTTTTTTCAATGTGAGAGAAAAGGGGAGGAAACTTTAAATAATATATTAACCCTACCTTTTTTTTTTTCATTTTGACTATAGCGCCACACAAATGCTCGAGTCCATGACTGTAAATAATATTTCATTTAGAAATAATTTTTTTTTTGTTTATTTGAATAACTTGACAATTTTTCCATTTTACTTTATAGTTCAATCCAAGACCTACGCGAGCTGAAGTCAGTGATGTTGCCAATGCTGTACTAGATGGTGCCGACTGTGTCATGCTTTCTGGTGAAACGGCCAAGGGATCTTATCCCATTCAAGCTGGTAATATATGATTAATTAATATTTTGTGTTTAGGTTACACGTGCTTACCTCTTTATATTTTTTTCCTGCCTTTAAAGTGCAAATGATGCATGACACATGTGTCATTGCTGAATCAGTAATTTGTTATCCACCTTTATTTAATGAATTAAGAGCAATGGCACCTACACCAACAAAAACAACAGAAACAGTAGCATCGGCCGCGGTATCCTCTGCACATGAACAAAATGCTGGATGTATTCTAGTGTTATCAACAAGCGGCGATACGGCAAGACTTGTATCAAAATATCGTCCAAGATGTCCAATCATTACAGTGACAAGGATTGAACAAACCGCAAGACAAATTCATCTTTCTAGAGGATGCTATCCTTTTATTTACGATCAACCTAGGATTGATGATTGGCAGGAAGATGTCGAAAATAGAATTAGATGGGGTATACATCGTGCTTCTGAACTCAAGATACTAAAAAGTGGTGATCCTGTTATTGCTATTCAAGGTTGGAAAGGAGGTATTTGTTGTTCGAGAAATTTTTTTTTTCTTTTCCCCTATTGATGAAAGGATTCAGAAAATATTTATATATTTATTTATTTATTTATTTCTCGTTATTTTCTTTCTAGGTCTCGGAAATACCAATACATTGCGTATCTTAGCTACTCCTTGATTCCATATACTTTTTACCTTCAAATCAATGATTCAACATTAATGTATATTATTTAATGTATATTTGTATTTATTATGACATATTTTAAGTTCATGTTTGCTCTATTTTATGACACTGAAATAAAGATTTTATTGTCGTGTTAAGTTTGGACTATTAGTGTATATGTTATCGATGATATCCACAGTAGTTTCATTCCTTTTAACCATTTTCAACAAATTCACAATACAAATCTCGTTTGAAAAATGAAAAAATGGAATCAAGAATATCAAATTTAATAAATAAATTTATGAACAAAACATCCTCAGGTAAAACGACGAAAATCATTCAGGATTAACAGTTGTACTTTTTGATCCAATTATATTAGGAAGATAACCGCGCATGTAGAATGTTATCAGCATTTTTATGATTAGAATTCAGAGTATCAAATTGCACCAACTCTTATATTGGGTTTAATATTTTGTGGATTTACATACTGCCGACGGCTTCAAAACGATATCGCGTTTAAAAGTTTCATTTAAAATATAAATTATTGAATATTATTGGTAAAATTAAAAAGTATTCTGGCCCTACTGGAGACTAAGCCGAAGCTGATGCCCACAGGCTTGGAACAGCGCCTATGCCTCCATCCCTCGCATAGTATCATGCCGCCCCAAAATTTTCCCAAGTGACCCTAACTCACAGGCTTGAAAAAGCGCCTATGCTTCCTCCCTTGCATAGAACCATGCCGCTCCTGATAATACCCCTGTCAGATAGACAGGGCCTCGAGTAACATTATGCTGTTCCATAATACCTAATACAAAAAAACAAAGGGCTCTTCCCAAAAGACGGTTTATCTTTTCGAAAGTAGACCTATTAACGTGTTTGAACAAAAAAAAAAAAAGTAAGTTCGGGCATAAACATGTCACTGTTATTTTTATAATCTCTGAAATTATTTTTTTCTTTATACAAATTTACATATTCATTATAACTTTTAAAAAGATCAATTACTCGAAGAAAAGAAACTTTTTCTTAATCCGTAAAACTTTGTGTCTAATAGTACAGACTTCTTAAAATAGAATAGCTTATATTTTTTTATACACTCTTATCTTTAAGAATCAGTGATCATCGTAAGACAAAAATATAGGTAAAAAAAAAAAATTCCTCATTATGAATACGAAAAAATAGTCCACCTACGTTAATCAGTATAACAATTCGAAGAAATTGATTTAATTTATATGACTAAATTATTAAATACGAAATTTCTAAGACTAAATATTACACCATTTTAATAAATAATGTAAATAACATGTTAAAAGAGCTATTATAGTAAGTTATCAAATAATAAATCTACCAGATCTTCAGGTTTTAATTCTCTTTAAAATTTGAAAAAAATTTTCTTTTGTCAGTATTCAATGGAATATTATGGAAAAATATCTATATCAAGATGTAAACATTTTGTAAAGATAATTCTTCAATATCACTCTGGTCATATCTTTGGACTGAATGATACAGTGATTCAAAATGAAAATTATTGGTATGATCATCTTGTTCAGATATGATTTCTATATTAAAAACTACAATATTTATCGAAGGCCACTGGAAAGTAATTAAAAAAGACTTTTTATATTTTTTTTTGATCAAGAATAGATCTTGTTGTATGTATTTTGATGAAAAAAATGGTTATCCATTAGCTATGGAAATTACAACAAATTCAAATTGGACGTAAAATACCTGAATAGATTAAAGATTTTAAATCTGAATGGAAAGTTATCCAAACAATGTATTAATAATATATATGCTACTAATGTTAATCAATGGGTTTGCAAATGCTCTTATTATTAAACTAGTCACTTTAACATTTGTAAACATCTTATATATCAGAAAGGAAGTATTATATCTAAATTCTTTAACAATATAAAAAGATATTCAAAATCATCTTTCTCTATAGAAAACAAGGAGAGTAGCAATGATAATTATTCCAATAATTTATTTTACAAATGAAGAATTTATTAAAAATGATAATGATAATGTTTTTGATAATTTGATTAATGTAACTAGAAAAACACTTTCTCTTATTGAAGAAAAGAAATTAATCGGCAATATTAAATAGTGTAAAAGCTGTAAAAGTCCTTTGATGCTATTACTAAACTAGTTTATGATGTTGAAAAATATTGAAGAAAAAGAACAATACCATTGACATAAAAGGTTATACAAATATTACTCAGTATTTGTCAGTATTTGCACTTAAATAGTCTTAAGAAATTTGACTTTAAAATCAATAATATTCTCCATAATTCTAACAATAATTTTGACAGAATAATTCAAGTCACAAAAGTCACGTGCTTAAGCTTATTACCTTAGAAATCTTTTGTAGAGATTTAGGTGAAAAATGTTTCTTTTTTTTTTTTGCTAATTAGAAAGCTATCATTCTAAGTAGTTCATAAAATATTTTCGTATTTCTACCAAAATATACCTAGTATAAATAGATAGATTCTATATTAGCTAAGAGACAAATATTAGTTACTATTAACAGAATACAAACCTTCTAAGATAATACTTTATATACAGCTTTAACACATTTTAAAAAAGCTTTAACTTTTCATGAGATTAAAATATCTGTTAACCCAAACTTATATACAGTATTTTCAAATAGGTATAATATTATAGACAATGTTAATATAAGTTCTAAAATATACAGTCAACTCTTGTTATAACGAACTCTATGTCCTAGACCTCAACTTCGCTATAAGGCTATAGCGAAGATTTTAAGAGATTTGATTGGGCAATTCGCTTTAACAAGAGTATTTTTATTATATTTGTTCAAAAATTTGTTATATCAAGAGTTCGCTATATTAAGAGTTGACTGTACATTACAATAGTAATGTATACTTAAAAGATTGAAAGCACTCTTAGAAGCACTTTTAAAAGGGTTGAAAACATAATACTCTAATAAATTCATTTGGATTGAAAACTTCTAATCAAATTTTATACATTAAAAGCATAAAATACATATCACTGCATTACAATATTAGATCCATCACTAATATAATACATAAAAAACTGTAACTTTTTATACTAACTATTAGTTTGGATAGTATATGTTTCAAATTTGTATATATCTTTGCAAGCAATAGTGAAAAATGCTAAATAAGCATTAGTAGGTAATATTTTTGTACAATATTTAAGTTTATCTAAATCATTCTTTCTTTTGCTACTAATATTAAATATAACTCTATCCACTCTCCTAGTTATCACAAAAGCTTAATTTAGTAGTTGCATATAATATGATAAACTTTTTTTAAATAATTAATTATAAACACTGAAATACATATCTATGTTCAAAAATATATCAGATTCCTCTAACCTGTTCTTATTTTTAATTGCAAATTGATTGATTTACAAACTCTAAAAATGTGTTTTTAAAATGTCTTTTTGCATTTGAAGTGGAATGCATCTTAACAATTTAATTTCTGAATTTAAAATCGTAACATTATCTACTATACAGGATAGGTCAAGTCTTTTCCTTAAACCTGAAGTAGTATAATTTAAAACAACTTTATATTCCTTTAAAGGATTAAGAAAGAATGGTTTAGTGATCAGATAAAGAAACTTGTAACTAAAGGTTGGAACTGGTTAATTTTTAACCATTAATTAACTGGTTAAAATAGTTAATATGTTTACCAGTTAAAATAGATAAATTTAAATCCAACCAAAATTCAATTTTCGACCAGAATTAAGATTTTTATGATTGCAAAATATTGTCTAACTCTGGTCAAATTTATAGTACTGACCAAAGTCAATTTTAACCGGTTAATTAACTGGTTAACAAATATTTTAATCGGTTATTAACCGGTTAAAGAATTTTCGGTTAGTTCCAACCTCTACTTGTAACAATGTTTTTCTTCCATTATCTTTTTCATTATTTTAGATGAGGCCGTTGATAAACCACTACATCTGTATAATGTATCAAAATCTCTTGTGGAAGTGAAGGGTTTTCGATTATATAAGGATTGGTTTTTATAATCTCTGCTCTGTGTATATGTGTGTATGTATGGGGCCCACTCTTGATTTGTAAATATATGATATGGACACGGCCAACAGATAACCATGATCAATGATAATGCTCTAAATAAGGTGGCAAAAAAAAATTTTTAATAAATCCCAATATAATCATTATAAAATGTATATTTTAAAATAATTACAATAGTTCATAAATGTTTTTGTAGTATAAGCCTTCTCGTTTTGCTTTTCTGAGCACATCTTTTTGATATTCTAGAAATTTATCAGTTATGTTAATATTACTAACTTCCCACTAAAAAAAAGGAAGAAAACTGAGAGATATGCAAAATATAGGAACTAAAATATATGTGACATACTTTAACTGTTGGCTCGCGTTAAAATATCAAGAAGATCAAATTTTATTTCTTCTTCATTTTCATCCTCGAGCTCTTCAGCACTTGGCTTAGTGGTGAAATTATTTGTCATAAAGGATAGACCAGATAGATCAGTGTTGGAAAATTGAACAATTTTGAACAATTTTGGACAGGTTATAGACAGGTTATAGACACATTTTTCTATGTCCAAAACCTTGTCCAAAATATTTAAAATTAAAAAATGTGTCTAAAAACCCAACACTGAGATAGATTAACGTCAAGATTTGAAACTTTGTTGTCTGAGGGATTGCTGCTTCTTGGTTTTTGTTTAGTTCTCTCGCTTTTATCTTGTATTTTCAAGGATAAGTCAATATGTTCATCATATGTTTTTGCCTGCACCAAATTAAAAAAAATGATTAATGATGTGTAGCAGCCTCTGTAAAAAAATTCATTATCTTGATTTGTAGCAAAGGTAATTGTTGAAGGTGGTGATGAGGTCGCAGGCACACCTAATTTCTGTTGTGTATATTTTATAATACTCAAATGTATCCTTTAGAAGTTCAGCGGAGGTCGTGATCTAATATGTTAAGCAAACTAATCAGTAATGCGATATTCATCTTCAGCATACTTGTGCTTCTTTTTGTTAATAGTAAGCGCGTCACCCATCTTTCTTTTGGTAATTATATTAAGTAGCTCTTTACTAACCGGTGACCTAGGAAGATTTCTTATGGTAATGAGGTTTTCGTATCAGAGTCGCATCGCTTGCTCAAAATCTAGGATGTCTGTATTCTCAATGAAGTACTTGTGAAACCAAATACTAAGAGGAAAGGTCTTGAAGTAAGAAGACACGTTAGACTCTGGAGGAGCAATAAATTAATTTCTTCCACTGATCTGTGATTATTATTGGTTAATTATCACGTATCATAAAAAATCTCAAAAAATTTCACAAAGTTTGTATAACCTGAATCAGATGAATTGGTTCAGAGTGTCAATCACTGACCTAAATTCCCATTCTTGTTTGCACACTTTGATTCACGGCTTGCACGATAAATACAGAACTGTTAACTCTCTATTGATAAGTTTAATTTTTATTTGATTTTTGCTTTACCTGCACAAGGTGGATAAAAGGTTTAACATAAACTTTTTTATATAATTTGCAAGATCAATTCTGAAATACGCGTTAGGAAAGATTGATTTTTTAACTATTATAAATAAATTAAAATACGATTTCACGATTTCACTTTATAAAGAGATACTGTGTCAAATTTTGTTGATGCTAGAAATCAGATGATAGGAAAGCCTACAGCAATGCTGATATATAGCAAGAAAAGTAATAGGTCCATATTATTTTTAACATCTATAGAGCTGAAAAATTTATTAGCATTGCAATGATGTGAAATTAAAGTTAGCTGAGCAATAAAACAAACGTACCTTTTTATTATTTTGCGAAATATACTTATAAATAATAGTAAATTAATTCATTTCTTGTTTTACTTGCTCAAAGCAGATAAAAGGATTCACTAACAAGAACACCATCTTTATATATGATTCACAGAATCGATTTTGTCATTTGTTATATGCTTTTTGGAGGAATTATATTAATACGATCACATCACGAAATCTGATCAACGGATTCACTTAAAATTATAATAAAAAAAACTTTGGCGCTATACATATTCAAAGATCAACAGAGTAGTGTTTGTATCCGGTTTTGACATATCTGGTTATCTTAACGAATATCCGCTAAGACCAGATATCCAGATCAAAATTTTTTCAATTGGACGGTTATCCAGATAAAGCATTTAACTAAACAGATAAATCTGGATAAACTGTTAAATCTTGTGTTATTTCTGTACTATAATGTATTAACTAAATGCAGTTAGATTACAATTATAGTAATCCAATCGGCAACTAAATATTAAAATTGACCGATACAATTTTTTTTTAGCGTGAAATTTTTAATTTATTACTCGAAAAAAATGAATTTGAACGTGTATATTATCAAAATTCGTTTTACCAACTCATGAATAGATACTATAATATAATAATTGTAGCAGCAAGATGATTGCTTTTTATTAACGACTATCATATGCAATGCTTCTATTATTTTCAATTTTTTTTTATATATAACGATTAATCAAATACAAAAGAACTATCGGATTATTAGTTTACCATCTTACCATTCATATTTCAAAAAAAAATGTCACAATACCAAGGTAGCATTACATCCTTTTTGAATACTCCTTCCCCAGATACACCATCTCAAGAAGATTTCATTCAACCGTCAAGGAAAAAGATTAAACATAAGAGGAAAAAAACTAGTTGGATATGGGCCCATTTTATTGAACTTACTGATAACAACGAATCATTTATAATCTGTCAAGTATTAAAAGAAGATGGAACAGCATGTAATGTAAAGCTTAAATATGATGGATCAATGGATAATAGAACTGGTCATTTATGGTCTATTCATAAAATAACTAAAGATGGAAAACAGTCTGAGGTAACAATATTTAGATTAGTAAAATTTATGTTTTATTGATTATTATTTTTGTATCTAATTTATTAATAATTATATATAGGATAAACAACAAAAACTTAATGTAATAAAAAAACATCCAGAAAAACGACAAATTGAACTTCGGCAATTTCTAACCAATTGGATTATTGATGATTTACAACCATTTTCGGTTGTTAATAGCACAACATTTCGTATCTTTTGTAATGAATTGGATCCTGCATTTCTAGTACCGGAGGCAAAAACTATAAAAGCAATTATTCACAAAGCATACAATTACATACAACCAAAAATGGTAGAACAAATTACAAATGAAGCAATATCTGTATCATTAACAACAGATTTATGGACTGGCCGAAATAGAAAAGGTTTTATTGGAATCACATGTTCATATGTTGATTCAAATTTTATTCTTAAGGAGATCACTCTTACTATTCAATATATTCGCTATCTTCATACTGCTATAAATATAGCAGAATGTATCGAAATATTTTACAACAATAGAAAATTCGTCATCTTACAACAACAATTACTACCGATAATGCAAGCAATATGAAAAAATGTGTTGTTGAATTACTAAATGGAATTAATTGGATTAGCTGTTTTTCACATATATTACAACTAGTAGTAAGCAAAGGATTATTTGTTGCACGAAATTTAATATTACGTATAAAGCGCTTAATAGACTTTTTTATGACTCCTAAACAATCTGAAAGGCTTGAAAAAATTCAGAATGATCATCCTTCTCTTGCTATTTACGAAGATGATGAAGAA